>AP028429.1:3926688-4209795 GCA_036509395.1 Antheraea yamamai | reverse complement strand
GGCAGAGGCTAGTATTTAGATAAGTTTAAACAATATATTTACGTCATCAAAATCGTTTGAATAGTTTTTGCCTAAAAAAGTAACAAATATCTCCCATCCTCACAAACTATCTCGTTTATTAATACCTTAATTGCTACACTTCTATTTTCATAATTGAAATTATAGTCATAATTATTACTTACATTTCAAATACATTATTATAGAACATTAGTTTCTGAGTAATTTATAGTTTAAAATAATATATAATAAACATTGATAATTTATTTGATCAATATGGCTCTTAAAAATATATAAAATAATGATGGGTCGGAATATTACCGCTTTTTATGTATTAAAAAAGTGTTTAACATGGTAAGCATACAGCCTGTCAATAATACTAGATACTGATATTATACGTAACAATATTTTGATAAATATTGTAAATATTTTTTTATTCTTCGGCAATTATGTAAATTTATCTTACACTAGCGTATCGTGCCTTATACAATGTTTGTCTAGAGCAGCTATACTCAACCTGCGGCCCGCCCGCCGAGTCTTTGTAGTTGGCCCATCGGATTATACTTTATTTTCAATTATTTGAAATTTCGTGCCCATCAGAAAAGCTATTCGCACGCTGAGTAAATTAAATAGAACCCGACCACAATACGTTGCTTATGATTATAAGGGTTATTATACCAAACTTGTTTTATTGGACAACCATTTTCCACTACATTAACACGTAGTTAATTTGAAATTACGTTTTTTTTATTTAGTACATAAATATTTGAAGTTTGCGGCCCGCGATACCATGAGAGAAACGTGTTTGTGGCCCGTTCAAAAGAAAGGTTGAGTGCCACTGGTCTAGAGACTTCCCTGTTAATTCTAACTTTGTGTTTGTAATCATTATGTATTTTTCGCTTATTTATAGCTATCTTTTTCTCCGTTTATTTATATGCCTATAAGTTACAACTTGTAAATAGCCTTTTACTACGTTACTGTTTTGTTATTATTAATGTTAGCTGCAAGTTCTCTTAAATACTTAAAATAAAAATTACTAACAATCATTATTTTACAATTAATAAATTATTTAATCGAGTCTAAATATTACATAATCTTTATATATTTTGTGTCCTTAGGTACTTTAAATTCAACCTTTTATATCAAAATAATTAAGAAACTCAACCTAAATGAGTTGTTACCTCTCGTACATTAGATTTATTTTCCGGGAATATTTACAATTTTAAACTACATACTATAGATATTTTATAAATGTTATTGAACAGTTATTCCTGTCAAAATTATTCAAATAGATGCTATATTAAAACAGAGTATTAATGATTACCGCTGTCGTTAATTAATGTTTTAACTTTGTCCTCATACGTTTACAAAACTTTTTAAACGACTCACGCTTAGCTATATATTTACAAAAAATATTACCGTTTTAGATACACATAACACAAGAATATCACTTAAGTTTTATTTAGCCCGGCAGCTTTCTTCAACGCTTATAAAAAAAGAAAACTGAATTACCAATTTTGTACTGCTGAAAAGACGCCAAAAGTAAAATATAAAATTGTATATATTATACAATATACTCTTCCCTAAACGATTTAATCAAAATATGTTGAGAAAGATCAGAAGTCGGCTTATTCCTTTCAGCACAAATTCTGGCGAAGGTTTGTTTACCGCGGTTGATTAAAAGTTCTGAAGCATCGTGATTATGGTGACCTTTCACTTCAATTATATAAGTACCGGATGTTTTTACGACAGCCTTACAGCATTTGTAGGAATGGGTCGAGCACGTCCACCTGATTACATTATTTCGTACTGAATGTTTGCAGTATGAATATTTCTTGTAGACAATTAAAGGTTTCCCTCGGAGTGACTGAGTGAAGAATGCTGTAATAAAGTCCATTCATTAGTTACCATTACAGGAGTACCAAGATTGTTAGCAGCATAAATATATTAGCTAAAAGCAATGGTATTATAACTAAAAAGCTGTAGATATGTTACCTACATGATATGTTGACAAAACAAATGGCACGATAACGCACACATACGTAAAGTAATATTGTAACGCCACACTGTCTTAGATAAAATGTGGAAGTAAAAAGGCATATTCTCAATAGCGGTGGTGAAAAAGAAATATTTATATATTGCTTAGATACGGATTGACGGGGCTGCTGTCAAAAATAAGCTAGTTAGCCAAATTTTAATAAGACGCTGTCGAAGCGCTTATGACGTATCTCTACAGCTTTTTAGTTTTAATAACATTGGTTAAAAGGTCGAATACACGCGTAATGTACTCACACAGATGTGAATGTTGACTATATTTCCTCTCCTTAATTATATCCCATCTAAACAAATCATTTTAGGTAATTAGAATGCTTCTCTGTTGCCATTAGGGAATTATTATATTATTAATTAATACATACTTATAATACATATTAATAATACATATTATTAATAATACATAATTAATTATTATTAATAATTATTAAAGATTATTGAAATTATACTTCTTTTGGTGCGTTAGGGAAAAATGATGAGAGTAAATTTTAATGATGCGCGCGCACACCGTCACGAAAAACCGACACCCTGAAGTTATTACGATATGCGCGCACACCGTCACGAAAAACCGACACCCTGAAGTTATTACGATATGCGCGCACACCGTCACGAAAAACCGACACCCTGAAGTTAGCTATAGTCAACATTTTGTTTCTTTGTATTTGTTGTTTGTATTTTTTTGTATTAAAACTTTCAATATATTAAATACCTGTTTTCTATTGTTAGTGTCGTTTTTTCTACAAACGTAGAATAAGGCGAAAGATAAAATTTTTGAAAAAATTTTTATCTTGTTACCCCAAAGAAGTATAACTTCTAATGCGTGTAGGTAAGTACACACACACTTTTTTTTAAATCATGCTTTCAAGCATTATAACGAAATTCAGTTGATATTAAATTTGAATAAAACGGAAATCTTTAGTAAATAAAAAAGGAGTATCCTCAAAACATCTCCGATTCTTTACGATAATTTTCCACATTTTTGGCTGAAAGAAAAGCATTGCGTTGTACTCAGCATCAACTAATATACATTTAACACGGGTAAAAACATTAAAACAACATTTATTTCATTCTAAGTTTTATATTTTATACAAAAGATAGAGAGCAATAGAACACGAGGTAATAATACTGAAAATTATATTGTGTCACTGTTCTTACAGGCTAATCATTGTATAGACAGTTATATAAGTGAAAAGGCAAGATTGTAAAGAGATCAAATAAATATTAAATTATTTATGTTTTTCATCACGAATTAAACATCTGATAATATCTAATTTATTCACAACTCAAATACCCACTGGTGTGATAAGTTTGTATTGATTATTTTAAACAAATTGGGTAATGTAGACTTGTAAATAAAGAAAAAAAAGTATGGAATATACCCAATAATTACAATGAAAAAGTTTGGTAAAGTCCTCGGGAGGCAAGACAAAAATCTTATACCAGATTACATCGTCTCGAATAAGATATACAATAATCTAAAACAACTATGATATACGTAGGACTCTGAATTACAGAGTAAGAGGTAAGGGAGAAACTTATACTAAGATGTATTTATTGCCTCAAAAATGTACGTGTACAATTACGTTAATAAAATTATTCTATATATGTATGCCTCTTAATAATATCATAAGAAGTAACACAAAACCGTCAAAAATAGTTATTGTATCGAAAATATACGTATATCATTGATGCATATAAAAACCCAAGATGTATGTACCACACAACGTCTCAAAACGCATAAATTTGCACACAGTTGAAAATTATGCACTCATTTCAAATAGTGTTGCGTCCTTGTAAAAACAACTTTAAATCATACAGGCAAGGTTGAATTTGCAAAATCATAAGTTTATCGCATAACTATAACCGATTATGTATATTGGGGAGTTGTTGCGGACGGTTTTGAGCGCTAATTTTATTCGAGACTGTGCGTCTTGGGCTTTTATATATCAATGACGTATACAATAAGTCAAAAATACAAATAAAATGGCACTAGGTAACAAGTTGTTGCATTCTCAGCAAACACTTAAAATAACTAATTGAGCTTACACAGTTCATATTTATTTTGTTAGAAATTATAAAGTACAATGGTAATAGACAAACATTACACAGAATTAATGTTCTGAGGAGAATGATTAACGTTCTATGCTACTTCCATACCTGCGTGACAGCGCTTCGGCTATTTATCGCGCCAAAACTAACCTCAAAAGTATTCCAGTGAAGTGCTTTAACGTTCCTTAACTCGAGATTAGCGTTTGCTAAATTCCTCTGGTGTGCACAAAAACCGCCGGCACATTTATCGTGCTGTGTCTACACAGTGTCACACACACACCATTCCACACTTCTCACGCCTACGCTGCGTGTATCGCCGCATAGTTTTGTCTATGATTGCAATAAAAATAGCTGTGGAAAAATTATGAATGCGCTTCGAAGTATTGGGTTGCGTGACGATAAACGCATTACAGTAACTGGGCCCGATGTTTTTACACACATCAAAGGAACTTGGAAACGCTTATTTTAAGTTATTTTTGGAATTACAAAGGTATTCCAACGTTTTTCTGAACCATTTTGGAATCTTTCATGGTTAGCTTCTAGCGCGACAAGTAGTCGAAGCTTCGTCATGCAGGTATAGGAGGAGCATGACATTTATTGCGACCATAAAAAAAAACTTCGTGGAGATACAGTTATGGAAGTAGCATTATGTATAATAAGATTATTCTTTACATAGTTTGGTATCTCATGGTATGTGTCCTAGGATTCATACAGCAATTACAATATGCTACATTTAATTTTGATTTATTTGAATAAAAAAATAGTTATGTTTATCTATTCATACTGAATACTGAAATTAAACCTAAAACGTAGGCAGTGTCATACAAAGAACTCAGTTGGCGGATGATTGTGGAGGTTCTTGGCGTACATTATCTTATTGTTATCTGTATAGACATTCGCCGGGCACCCACAGTAGTTGTGTGTGTAGCACGACCAGTAACAATGGTCGCCGTCGCTTTGTGTCTTCGTAAATGTAAAATCACCGAGTTTCATTAATTTCTCACCGTCACATGAAGTCATGAATTGAACTGAAATTAAAATTAGCATGAGGATTTTATATTGATTCAATTTCAATTCGTACCATAGTATAGTAGCAATTAATAACAAATACACACCTTATAATTATCTTGATTTAAGTGTTGTTAATATTGCTAATAATAATTACTCTGTCTAGGAACATGTTTATTTTTAAAAGATGAAATAGGTACTTATATAGAAAAATTAATGTTTAGATTCAAAATTCATAGGATATCCTCTGCATACAATAGGTGGCATGCTAAATGTTTCATGAAAGGAATATATATCTTTCATGTAGGTTAGTAGCACTTTCAACCCTGATACGACATGTAGTTTCCAAGAAATAATAAAAGCACATAATGTATAAAGTGATGGGCAAGAACAGGAAAGTAAAAAATATAACTTTCACCTGTGTACTTTCAATCAAAGTTGTATATTATAAAAAAAAAATCATCAAAGATTTGTTTGAGCCTCCTATAAGAGTATGTTAGTTTATCATGTTTTAAGAGCTCTCCATCCAAGATCAGCTGTATAAAAAAATACCAGTCGCTATTTATGTTTATTTCTCTCTCTCTCTAAAGTTATCTTGTTTTGTCATGACAAATAAGAAAATTTCAACATAAATGTGTTTTTCTTAAAAGTCGTTTCTAGAAAAATACACTAAAATGAAGAAAAAAAAAGGAAAAATTCAAGTAAAATGTTTATTCAATAATAATTATTTAAGAAAACTAAAAATAAATCACAATCATATCAGAAAAGTACATCATTACTTTTAGCTAGAAATTAGCTAAAACTAATTATTTCCAATTACCAAATAGGAAAATTACCAAATAATATAATTATAGATGAATGAATTCAACATTGACTTTTCAATACTGCATTCTTTTTAACACATTATTTAATTTAAAATGTAGCACATATTATTGTAAAACAAACAAAGAATCTAACATAAATGTACAATCTTATTCGCTAATTACAATGGGTTACATATTATACTACCTTAGTTTCATTTTACAGTTAAAGCAAAATATGAACTTATGGAACTTTTCTAGTACTATATAAATAATTAACCGTGCCCGCAACTCCGTAACGTAAACATAATGTAAAAAAACAGTGACTAATAAAATCATCTGAATATATTAAGTCCATTCACTTATCTACTTTTCTCTTATACTTAAGTGTCATCATTAAAATTACAATTACTTTTGATAGAGTGCACCGATTTTAATGAAACCAAAATCAAATGTTACTCAAGGATATGCTTTATGATTTTTTTGGTGAGTTTTTATTGTGAATGCAGAATTTTAGCAGTGATGCATGTTCAAACAAATAGAGAGATATTCCTAAAAATTATTGAAAATGTGTTTTATTACTTATTCCAAGACACCTACAACAATTTTTTTCACAAAAATCTAAAAAGTACAGACACATTAGATATTCATTCTTATATTGATAAAAGTATACATTATTAATTGTTTATTACAAATTTAAGAAAACTACAATGTTCTTAAAACTTAAATAACTATGACTAATACTTATTAAAAAGCACAATTCATTTTAATACTTTAAATCTTAATCTAAATGAGTTACCTATGTTTTTTAGAAAATTCTGGTTATAGATTAACAAATGTACTCTTATTTATGTTTTACAAATTTTTTTGAGTTTAAAAATATTTCCTATATTTTAATTTTGTTGTTTTCAATTCCCATATTTTATACCTAGTAGTGTCGTCTGATAATGTATATAAATATTTCTTTTATATACATACCAATCTGAGTATGTAGCTATAGGCTACAGTGTATTGGTTAATTTTGATAGTGAATACTGATTTATTTTAATTCCATTTAATACTTTTTTGCTAATTGAAGAACACACACATAATCCTCAATAACATTTTTTGAACTTTTAAAACAGCAGAAATATATACTGACAAAACCGTTCATGGTGATATCGTTTAGAACAACATACCGGTTATATTGACCCAGAACAAAGGGTTGTTATGTTAAGTCCTAAGACTATCTGTTTTTACAACTAAATATGAGTAGTCCCTTCAATGTCATAATAACAGATTTTGACTGTATTACATTTGATTATTGTAGTAACAAAATGATATTGATAAAAAAAACTAAGGAGAAACATTACTTATACAATTAAATAAGATTCTCTCTAACGTTACTCCTCAAATATAATTATTCGCTTAAAATTTCCTAGAGTATAATTTGAATTATCCATTGTAAGATATGTGTCTATTAATTAATCTAATTGATATTTACCTAACCTATTGACCTAACCTAATTAATACATTGATCACAGGTTAATCTCAAGTTCAAAGCTGTGTAACCCCAACTTAAAAGGTTGCAATTGCATATTAAAAAATAATAGGATTAATCAGTCCAACAAATTTGCAGATGTCTACAAGAATTATTAATATCGATTTAAAAAAAAACCACATACACTGATAGTTAATTTATAGTATTCTTTAAATCATTAAAACAAGCATAATGTATTCAAATTAAATACTAAAGTAATGTCATAAATGATATAATAATTTTTTTCCAAAATATTACAAGATGTAAATAATCACAAATTATTAATGACTTCATTACATAGTACAAAACAAAGTCCCCTACCTCATCTGTCTGTCTGTCTGTTCGCGATAAACTCAAAAACTACCAAACGGATTTTCATGCGGTTTTCACCGGTGGATAGAGTGATTAATGAGGAACGTTTTAGTATATAATTTGTCAAGGTTTTTTTCATAATCAGGGCCGGAGACCGTCTGCCGGGCCCGCTACTTTTTAATAAAGATAATATCCAAACTTTCTCCCTCATCTTTCTAAAGGTTTCACAAACCTGTTACATATTATGTAATAGAATATAACCATGTATAATGGTGCAAAGACTGGTATAACATTGCAACGGATATATAAGCAAGAAGAGGATTCATCAAAACACTTGATATTAAGACCTCAATGGCCAAGTAAATATTTCAGTTTCAAAGAACTACTTTATGGATTCTTTCTTGTTGTATCCGCAGGTTTAGGGGTCCGCTTAGTGATCTACTTTGTAAATAAGTTCAAAAACACAGTAAAAATTAGAGTGACCACTTTATTAATAAATCTTCTTAATATGTTGGTTTTCAGGTAAGCATATTTATTTTACTCATGCTATAATATACTCACTAATAAAATATAAGGTAGCATAGCATATGACCTCTATGGAAATTATAGAGATGGGAAATGCATTGATATGAAAGAAATATTTTGAATTAAGTATTCTTTTTGTGAATGAAGTATTTGTTTATGTCTATAAAGTTACATTTGTATAAATACTTCTTGACCAACATACCTAAATAAGAAATAGGTAACAACATCATCATCGAAAATTAAATAGAAGATTGTTTTAATCAAAGCATATTATCATTTATTGTGTATATTTTGCTTAGTGTAAAATAAAATAATTTCATAAAACCAATCAGTATTATCTATACCGGTATACTAAGAGATCAATTCTAATAGCGCGCATTTCAAATAGAGTATATATTATGACTTACAGGTAGCTGCCCAGGAATTCACAATAATTCACTTAATAACTGATAATACATTTACTGTAGACTTTTGAAGGCATCACTATAAACAAAAAACAATATATTTTTGTAAACAAAACTCCTTACTCAAATAAGAGATTATTTATAGGTTATGTACATTGATATAGATTTGAGATCTCAAATTTCAACCACGAATGAATAGTAACACGTTTATACATAATATTCAGTTAAATTTCAATTACAAAACATATATAGATCTACGTTATGTATTATTTATTTGATTTGTTTATATGAATACAACAAGCTGTCAAATGTAAATGCTGAGTATTTTGACATCTGTGGTTTCATGGCTGTCATTATAAACAAAGTGATACGTTCAGAAATGAACACCGTAATTTAAGGCTATTAATTGTTTTCCACATTAAGCATAACTTTCTGCTATTTTATAAATACCAATTTATACGGGATTATGTACGTAGGTATTTATTTTTTACTAAGGCCATTGGAGTTACGTCTTTTAAGCCAAACGTTGTACCATTATATACTTTAATATTTAATTGCTCCTAAAATGTTATAGCCTCATTAACGAGTAATATTCATGACGTATTTTCGTGAAAAAAATTATCAGTAATATATTATATCATATAAAGTTGTCAGCCTTCGGCGAAGTATGCAACGGATCCTCCGACACTATATACATACATACTTCGGCAATTTCGCGATAATCCGTACTAAGTTCGTAAAACACCAATAACGAAATGGACGTAGTCCTGTTTTATTATACGGCAGAAGTAATGCATTTTTACTATTAAATTAAAAGAAAAATAAAAAAAAGAGTTGCTGTATGATAAAAATTCTTGTGATTGGGTCATCAACGTTCTACGAATCTAGTTCAGCTTCATAATTACACATGTTTATTTATTTGTATAAGATTCACAACACTAAGTTCGATAGTGTATTTATGAATATACACATTCGATTTGTTTGGCTATAGTAAAACAAAGTAAACATTTCAAAATAACTAATTTCTATTTGAGTTTAGAGAATGATAAATAAATATATCAACATTAAAGAGTTATTCTATTACAAAAAGAAAGTATGCGGTACATAAGGTAATGCTGGCCTACATGAAATAAAAAAAACGATTTAATTAATTTTGAATAGATATCAACATTCATTAATTAGTCTTTTGTGATAACTATATACGTGAAGCGCTCATTGTATTGACATTGAATGAGATAAATCCCTTTAATGTTTGCCATTTTAAAAATGGCATAAAATATTCGTGTTAATGAAAAATGTTTTGGTTACACCTGTCGTGATAATGCAAACCTTTGCTGAAGTACATTAATTTGGCCGTAATACCTATACCAAAATGGAGACCCGTTTATTAGAACTATTCAAGTAGTTCTGTGGCAACTCAAAATGAGTGTGGGGTAGTTTGGTGAAGCTGTTAAGACCTTGCTAGGTCAGTAGCGTAGTCAGTTCGAAAAAAAAATCAAAATGAATGTCTCTTGTTAGCATTTATAAACGACTTCGCTTGTGCACAACAATTAAACCTTATCATACAAAGTTCAGCCAATATTACATAAGAACAGAACAATATAAGTTTATGAATAAAAATATTAAATAACGTATTAACAACACACTGCAGTTCTTAATTTTTTTTATTTTATCCATATATTAGCAGCGCTATAGGAAGGGCTTAGGAAAATAATTAACTCATTAGTTAATATATTTTAGGTAAATGATATATCGCACATATATATTTATTGGTAGTGTTTTATTATACGCCATTCTTTCTTGCGCGTTGTTCAATCAATTATTCTCTAGACTTTATGAGAACAATAGAGTACGTGAAAACCTTTTATTAGACATAGTTTGGATATTTCTAAGATTAATTTTATGTAAATTATTAAAACGAAATTATAATTCTGACTATCAACTTAGTCATCCCCTTCGATCAACAATAACTAGATAACGGGTAGGCGCGAAAAATACGTCTCGGTAAATTACAGCTCACTTGAAATGTGAACTTTTATTTTGTTTAGTTTATTTGAAACACAGCCAATGTAAGCACGTTTCACATACCGCAGTGTATTCAAAAGATGCAAAAATAATACTCGAGAAAGCAATTTAACGTCCGGAGTATCTTACTTTCGCTAAATACATGTTGAATAAGTTATATTTTAAGCTTTAAACTAACAAATAATATCAAATTTTTAACAAAATTACCGATTTTATACCTGTAGTACAAATGTTTGGCCAAGGCTCTTCAACCACGCACAATAACGGGAAAAAGTACTTTATTCGTTGCGTGTTAAGGTTGAATTCACACTAAATGTTGTTTATGTTGTCTTTTCATTTGTGAGGGGAGTAATTTATTGCTTTGCTCGTTTTATCGTAAGTATTAGATAATATTTTGAACATTTGTGACTTTATTACAAGGTGTCATGGTTGTAATTAGGTTGAACTTAAAACTGTTTTAAAACTTTTTTTCTCCCTTTCTTAGTAAACAAATAGCTACACATAAGTATATATTTACGCGGACAGCTTTTAGCTTCGATTTTGTACGTGACCCTTTATCTAGTTATTGTTGATCGAAGGTCATCCCAGACCGTTGGTAGATTTTAAATAATATAAATAGTATTGCAAAGTTATTTTTATAATGCAATCAGTTATATCCATAAGTATATAAATACGAGAGAACATAGTAAAGAAATACTACAGAATACATACAAGAAAATGTAATAATAAAAGGTCACTTATTCATATCTAATGTCTCCTCTAACAATTAGATATAGGTATAATAGATATCATAGTTCGCCATATATCTAACATTTTATTATAATTGTAGGTACCCTTAGTAACTAATATAATTTATTCCTTGAAATAAATATGGCAACCTTAATTATATCAATAGTATTGTATTATTAATAGAATAAATTACATAAACTTCGCGATTGTCTCAAAATATTGTGTAGTAATTTTTATATCTTAACATATTTACCTTCCTGTGTTTTAATATAATTTGGCGGTACATGGTTGTGAAACAGATACGAGGATACCAATTTTCCTACATCATTTAGCTTAAGTTTTGCCGGGCAATTCGCGGACATCTTTTGGCTGCAATTCCAATAGCGTTTATCGCTTGTTGTCATAGCGAAGGTGTAATTGTTAAGAAGTATCAATGGTCTGGTTCTCCCGACGTCGATCATTTTGAAATTAGAATCTGAAATAAAACTTTTCTGTCATCTAATCGTTCACTGTACAAAGAGGTTAAGCACGTATCCCCTCCCCTCCAAAAAGATAATAAAACCATCTTATAAATTTAAACTGTTTTAATAATAAACTGCTTATCAATTAAGGACTTATAGTAACAAATACAGTGCAAAAAAACTTTTGACTTAATTAAAAAATGTTGATTCGGTATTATAATTGCTTATAAGCAATAGTAATTTGTGTTTCGTTTTTGTGTTCTTAATTTTCGAAATTTATTTTAACATATCCACCATCATCAGTTCTAAAAGAGCGTGGTGGGGAATGGTTGTGATACAGACTGGAAGAAACCAATTTTCCTGCATGATCGAATTTAAGTTTCGCCACACACTTCTCTGAAGTCTTTTGGCAACAGCTCCAATATCGTTTGTCGCTTGTTGTCTGAGAGAAGGTGTATTTCTTCATTAGTATCAAAGGTCGTCGTTTCCCAACATGGATCATTTCAAATTTAACATCTGAAATAACGTTTGTTGGCATTTATTTGTCAACTGTTTATAGAGATAGAATAAGTTCCCACACAAAAACCCTAATACATTAGGAATTAAATATACGCAAGTGGTTCTAAATAAAATCCCTTATCCTTTTTAGTCTCTATATATTCATGGGGAAATAGATAAATAAAAAAATAAAAATAAAAAGTCTTTATTTAACAAAAATAAGATAAAGATGGAGGTAGATATAGTAAATAATGTCCATCATTTGTAGACTTTATAAAATTTTATTTTAGACAAAAATTATAATTGAAATAACGCATTAAGAGTTAAGCGGACAGTGGTTTAGTTGTGATGTGTTATCAATCGAATGCTATACAATAAAAATAATTTCTTGTGATGTTAAATAATAAAAAAAATAATTACGATATCTCTTTTACGTATACATACTTCTAAAACTTAATTAAGTTTTTCTGTAACCTACGTTTAGCATTCAAGTACATTTAATAAAATAAATACATAAACATATATATAAAAAAATAGCACAATTGTGGCAAACAAGCGTGCGAGCCGCCTAATGATAAGCGGTGACCGCAGCCTATGCACGATGGCAATGTCGAAAATATCGTATGCACGTTGTCGATCTTAGTTACTGCCCTCTTCAAGTACTCCATAGTATAGAGTATAGTATACAAACCTTAACGGGAAGCTGGTTCCACAACCGGAACGTTCGTAGGAAGAAACGTCTTTGGAACCGGACTTTCCGTGACCTAATTGTTGTTAAACTATAAAGATGAATTACCTGCGAATGGTAAATGATGCGATGGTGGAAAGTAACCGCAGGTCGCAGGTATGAAACAGTTCCTCGGAAGACAACCCATTATACAAATGGTACAACGAAGGAGGAGGAACGAGGCGAAGTCTCTTTTTAGACAGTTAAAGATATTTTTTATGAGTTTGGAATTGTTAAAGGCTTTCATTGTTCTTTTTATGCCGAATCAAATGGTCCGAACTGGACTGAAAGTGCTCCCACCCAGAGAAAACAACAGTACTCCGTATAGAGTTAGAATTGCGTTCTGCACAAACGGAGATCTCTACACGCGTCCGTGGTGAAATACCATGTCGACGATCGCTAATTAAGTCATTTTCATCTAGGTGTCTTACGAATTTTACACTCACACGTTCCATCATATTAGAAAGCAAGGAAATTATAATAATAGGCCTGTAATTCGTTAGATCTTGTTTAATACCTTGTTTCGGTACATAAGTTGTCTTCCACAAAGACAGGGCATATATAACTGTAATAACATAGGACCCAACTCCAGAGACCACATGTTTGAGTACTACAATATATGCTCTCTGGCCCACTCGATTTATGAACAACCAGGCACAACAGTTCCTACCGGACATTCCTTTGCGACCTCAATAAATGCATCCTCGGAAGTATCATTCAAGTTAAATTTTCTAGCTGCAGTTTCAATAGCGTCTATGTCTATTGTTATAGCGAAGGTATAACATTAAACTAACACTAACTAACATTAAACTAAAATTATAACAACTTGTTAACAAACATGAAGGGTCGGGTTATCTCAACATCGATAAACTTGTATTAAGAACAAAAAAAAAAAAAAGTTGTAATCGAATCTTTCACTGTCCGAAGAGATTGATCAGTATCCCTCCAAAAAGTTAATACAACCCACTTATAAAATTACACTATTTTAATAGTAAAAGCAGTATCTTAATAGCTTATCCTACACACGATTAAGTACTTATAGTAAAAAAAAGGATAGAAAAACCTTGCGGCACTAACTATAAAATGTCGATTCGCCAAAGGTGATAGCAGTTTGTTTAGCCTATCTGCCTAAAATGCCTTCCTGTTTAAGCTTGACATATGTGCCATCACCAGTTCTAATATAGTTTGGCGGTGAATGGTTGTGACATAGACGGGAAAACACTAATTTTCCTGCATGGTTGAATTTAAGTTTTGCTATACACTTCGCTGAAGACTTTTGGCTGCAGTTCCAATATCGATTGTCGCTTGTTGTCTGAGAGAATGTGTAATCCTTCAGTAGCAACAAGGGTCGCCTTTTCCCGACGTTGATCATTTCAAATTCAAAATCTGAAACAAAACCTTGTGGTATTTAATCGTCTGCTGGTTTATAGTAAAAACAGGCTATCTGCCTAAAATGCCTTCTATAGTCCGCGTCATAGTTTTTGGCTGCTCTGATTATAGCTTTTGGTTTATTCTTGCGCATAGTACAGTCAAGAGGTTAATACAAAACAAATCTATACATATAATAAAAATGAAGTGTCTGTATGTAATAACAAGATAAAAAAAAAACTGATTGGGTGTGAAAGTATACACACTACTGATAACAAAAATGCAATTTTTAAATTTTTTGTCGGTCTGTCTGTCTAATAATCTCCGAAACGGCTGGACCGATTTTGACAGGAATTTCACTGCCAGATAGCTGAAATTACAGCGCGTTACTTAGGCTAATTAGAATAGCTATTAACCGCGGCTTCGTCCGCAATGCTAACTCCGAAACGGTTGGACCGATGTTGGACCGATTTTCACGGAATTTTCATCGGCAGATAGAAGACAACATAATAAGTAATTTAGTCTTTTTTTAATTTAGACTAGCTGTTAACCGTGGCTTCGCCCGCAGTGCTATCTCCGAAACGGTTCGACCGATGTTTACGGAACTTTCACCGACAGATAGCCGACATTATAAGAAGTAATTTAGTTTTTTTTAATTTAGACTAGCTGTTAATCGCGGCTCCGTCAGCAATGCTATCTCTAAAACAGTTGGACTGATGGGACTTTCACCGGCAGATAGCGGACATCATAACAAGTAATTTAGTTTTCTTTTAAATTTAGACTGCTTAAATTTAGTTGTTAACTGTAGCTTCGCCCGTAGAGATAGCTCCAAAAGGGATAGACCGATTTTTACGGGACTTCCACCGGCAGATAGCTGACCTTATAGGAAGTCATTTAGGTTATTTTATTTTAGACTAGCTGTAACCTGCGGCTTCGTCCGCATGAAATTTAACAAAAAATATGTTGTTCACTGTAAACATGTACGTAAGGCATGCGTTGTACTGGACTCCAAGAATAAATATAATTGAAATTCATGTATCTGTATCTAGTATGTAATTTGAATTATATTGTCTTTTTGGACATTTTGGCTGCCATTTTTTTTTTATTACCGCGCATTCGTCTTCATAACTCAATAACCATAGTAACATATAAGAGTATTATATCGAGTTCAATGAGCACTATTTAAATTATCGAATATTAAAAACTGCTTAGACATATATCAAGTATCATATCTTGATTTATATTTATGCAAGATTTCAAGACGTCAGTCAGCTCATTCCTTGTTTTCAATTCAACATTATTATCATTAATAGTAATTTTGAAGATAGAAGGAGACTTTCTAATAAGACATTATTAGATCATAAACGTATTACTTATTGACAAAATAGACATATTATATCATTATAATAATATCTTTAAGTCATTGTTTCATTAGTTCCGTATAATGTATAATTGAGCACTGAGGTATATATATGGTGGGTTAAGGTTCCAAATATGTTGCTGATGATAACCCTCATTTCACACACTGTTAGTATTTATATATCTAATGTATACCATACATGTTACTGTTAAAGTGGTGTGCGTAACGTACTTATAATTGTTTTTAAAGAGCATTTTTATAATTGTGCATGGTTTCAGAATTTTAAATTTCTTTAATATAATTTAAAAAAAAAACGTGTGCATAGCTGAAGGTACAGTTAGTTTCAAATATTATTATAGGAATTTAACATTTACATTTATGGAGCTTTAAGTTGCCTCGATATTATACGTAAAATATATTGGTTTTTAATGAATTATAATTCAAGTTACCTATTACATTGAGTAATAAGAATATAGCAGTATAACGCCCACGTTGCTACTTTCAGAAGATTTTGTATGCGAAATGAATGTTTGATTTCGATTGTGTCATCTCGTAAACGATTTGACAGCTAGTTTTCGAAAACCTGTTGATATGAATTGAGCTGACATATACATACATACGAGATATGGAGGCATATAGAATATTTGCAAAGAATTTGAGATAAAAATGAACAGACAATAAAATGGGTAATAAAATTACAGTAAACACTAGTAATGGACTAGATGAACAATAAAGAAATAGACAAAACTAGAATATTATCAGTTCGCCACATCATGTATTTGTCGGTTATAATTAAATCCAACAAAGATTTAGTCACCTGGTTGCTGAGTTTTGGTCGATCGTGTATTTTAATTGCATGACCCCCTTATACGTAGCATTTGTGTTTATCTGTGGGATATATCTCGTAGCATATATTGTGCAGGTATTATGCGTGTTACAATACCGTTATTGTAAATAAATAATTTGTAATAAGCAATACCTTCTATAGAAACGTAATTTTTCGAAGTGGATGGGTCTTCTAATAATAATAAATATAAACAAGAAAAAAAACTAACGAAAATAGTAATAACATGTAATTAACAACAACAAAACTATTCTAAATGCGACTGTACTACGACTAGTAATGACAGTACACATGTGTCAACGTGGGTGTAATAGGAGGTGAGGTACACGCGCGGGCGAGCTTGCTCTCCTTTTACCTCATCTAGGTCCCTCTAATACCTAAATTTATGCACTGCGCATCTACTTCAGAGCGGTTAAAAAGTTTGACGCGGACTATAGTTTAAGTTTGACATATGTACCATCATCAGTTCTAATATAGTTTGGCGGTGAATGGTTGTGACGTAGACGGGAAAACACTAATTTTCCAACATGGTTGAATTTAAGTTTTGCTGTACACTTCGCTGCAAACTTTTGGTTACAGTTCCAATATCGTTTGTCGCTTGTTGTCTGACAGAATGTGTAATCCTTCAGAAGTAACAATGGTCGCATGTTCCCGACGTTGATCATTTTAAATTCAATATCTGAAACAAAACTTTTTGGTATTTAATCGTTCGCTGTTTTAGAGGCAAACAAGTTTCGAACGGAAAGACATCGCATTAACAAATATAAATGTTATACAAAAGTTTATGTAAATAAAAACACTAATCTTTTGTGTAGAGAATTTATTGAGTCTTTTAGTTATGAGCTAGTAAATAAGAATATATATTATCATAACATAATAGTAAAAAAAGTACTCTGCCGCCTCTGTTTGTCGTTCTGTCTATTCGCGATAAACTCAAAAGCTCTGAACGGATTTTCATCCAGTTTTCTCCAGTAGATAGAGTGATCCATGAAGAAGGTTTAGGTATACAATTGTGTATATAGTGTATAATAATGTAGTCATAATATTCTAATTTCATTCAAAATTTGTTCACATTAATTATAAACAGGCAAGCCAGTGAATTTAATCAATTCCAAACAATGTAATGTAGATAAACCATATAAGATATATTACACAAAATATTTATTAGTTACATTTATTATTAAGGCAATGATAGTTTCACATAACACCCGTCTTTACTTATAAAGTAGGCCGGTGGTAAGTGATTGTGGTCGATGTTGTAAGATTTTAACACATTCGCATTATTGAAAGTCAATTTCGCACGACACTTCTTCGATATCCGACTCGAACAGAACCACATGTTCGACGCTTTTTTCAAGTTTGAAAACGTGAAATTGTTTATCATAATCAGTCGGCCGCCGCGGGAAGTTTTCAGCTCTTTTAAGAGGAGTCCTAGAAACATACCAATGGTAAAGTTTTGCTGGTTTACGGTTTACAGACGATAATTTTATGTGATAAGAAAACATTGATGAAAAATATGATACTTTTGTGAATTGAATTGAATTATTCTATATATAGATAGATGCTATACAAGCTGAACGCTTAGGCTAATCGCTCCTCTCTGTCGCTTGTTCCGCGCTCTCGCTTCCACGTTCAGCTCTGGCGGAACGTGACATTGAGTCATGCTTCTTCGTGCGTGCAGCCGGCGTTCATCTATTTATAAAACGTTATCACGTCAAAAATAAATAATTTTTGTACAAGAAATTAATAAAACACAAATCTATATGTAACTATATATAATTAAAATATAGTGCCTTTGAGGTTCAATTATGATGACTGTTCGATGCGGATTTTTTTTAATTTACACGTGTAAATGTAAAATGATAATATTAGGGGTTTATGGAGTTGCTTGAAAGTAATACTATTCGAAACAGTGCACGCGACAAATCTCTGCAAACAAGTGCTAAGGGTAGTTACCGGATGGTAAAATCATTAAGTGACTATTATAGCGGCACGCTAGGATATCCAATGTGACATTTGCCCGCTCATAAAGTTTCGCATAAATTAATAACTATATTTGAAGGAGCAAAGTGCAGAGTAGTTACCGGATGGTAAGATCATGTATAGCATTAAGTGACTATTATAGCGGCACGCTAGGATATCCAATGTGACATTTGCCCGCTCATGAAGTTTCGCATAAATTAATAACTATATTTGAAGGAGCAAATTGCAGAGTAGTTACCGGATGGTAAGATCATGTATAGCATTAAGTGACTATTATAGCGGCACGCTAGGATATCCAATGTGACATTTGCCCGCTCATGAAGTTTCGCATAAATTAATAACTATATTTGAAGGAGCAAATTGCAGAGTAGTTACCGGATGGTAAGATCATGTATAGCATTAAGTGACTATTATAGCGGCACGCTAGGATATCCAATGTGACATTTGCCCGGTCATGAAGTTTCGCATAAATTAATAACTATATTTGAAAGAGCAAATTGCTGTTCTTTATTATCAATAGTGGCGTACAGTCAGTTCTAAAATTTATCGAATATATAATTGAGGACACGAAATAAATGTAGTACACTGATTTCTAAATTACATATATTGTACTAGATTTTTTATTCATAATCGTAATAGTAAAAAAAACAGTTGTTTCCTTCAAAATATTAAGCTTAATAATCGTAAATTAACACTGGTTAATATTGTATTATATTTATATAATATATTGGAGTCGGCAACGTAATCCTGTCTGAAACATCATCATACCTCGATCATCATCTCTACTGTACAAGTCATTGTATGTCTATATTTTTATTCCACGCTATAAATTATCTCTCTCACAATTTTTATTAAGGCTGATATAATAGACTACCAATCGATATGTTCAGATCAGAATTTTACGTCTGAACTGGTGTTTTTACTAGGAGAATGATTGTGACCAAACTTTACATCAACTATTTTATCACCTATAGTTATGAGAGCCGCGTTACATAACTTGCAGGCGTGCGTCGAGCAAACCCACCTAGTTTTAAAATTCTTAGTTCTCTTCTTACAAAATGTGTACCCTTCATAAAGAATCAATTGGGTGCCTCGTTGTGATCTGATGAATTGAGCTGGAAAAACACATTTGCCTCATTATTATAAAAAATAATTTCCATTGTTAAAGATTTTAATTACTATCATCAACGTGTGTTTGATTGATTGTAAAATGATGATCCGCAAAAGGTATACTGTAAATGTTATTTGATCTCTCATTGCGACTAATAGCGAAATGACAGAGATCCTGAAAAGAATAAACTAATAAGTTTTAAGTCATAGCAGGCAAACGAATAGGCGGGTCGCCTGATGTTAAGTGATCACCGCCGTCCATAGACACTAGCAACACCAGGGGAGTCGCAAGTGCGTTGCCAGCCTGTGTTTGGGGGAGGGGGGAGGGGAGTGGTGGGGAAAGGGGAGCGCAATGTTACTGCAAGCAGTGTTATTTCACGTCGGTTTTCTGTGGGTCGGTTGGTAGTACCCCAGGCGAAACGACCCATTCATGCTGAAACTAGTAACAACTTTAAAATGGAGCAGATTGGGATTAATATACACACTTGAAAAAAAAATTGCTATTTTGAGTATATATAGTATATTTAAAATATATATCAAAGTTATTACCGAAATAAATAGTTGAGCGTAATAATACACTTTCAAAGTACAAAGATTTCTTTAATACTTTTCTTAGACATAATAATGACAGGTTCCTTAACGTCTACAGGGGTAGACAGTCGAGTTACGTTACCCATATTTCTGTAACAAGTCATCTGAAATTTAGTGAGGGACGCTGTATAGACAGAGGTATTTTCCCTGTGGCTTTTAGTAATAAAAACAATACATATCAACATTTTCAAATAATTGTAGTTCTGAGCGAACGCACACGTTCATGGTTAAATTGTCATGAGGTTCGGTTTAGGCTCTGAGAACCAGATAACGTCAATCATTTTTTTTTCGAACTGACTACGCTATTTATCTAGCAAGGTCTTTACAGCTTCACCGGAATACTAAAGCGAACGCTTTTATTTAGGCAACTTGCTCAAGGGTGCACGGCACACCTCGGCTTGGGCTGTTAGCGATAACCCGGATCTGATCTGGCTAAGCTATTCATACATATATTCGTTTGTAAATCATACAATTGAAATAGCATGATTCACAAACGTATACATACATGTATATCGGATATGTCATGTGTGTGACGTACTGTTAAGTTTTTTTTTCGAACTGTCTACACAATTGACCTAGCAAGGTCTTAACAGCTTCAACGGACTACGAAGGCGAGCGTATAAGTGCTTGCGCGCACTACGGATTTTCACCGCACAATTTTTTTCCGCAAGCTTTGTAAGGTATAGAATTGTATAGAAGCGCGCGCACTACGGGCAAAATTCCGCACCAGTTACAAGATTCGCAGCTACGGAAAAAAATCCGCGTGCAAGGTTACCGACTTATGCAATTTCCCCCCAAATTTAGGGAATAAATAAGTGAAAGTGGATTCTTTTGGGGTCCATGTTTTAGGGGTTTTTTATTAACGAGTATAGATATATTCTGAGATAACACAATACGGATAATCATATTTATGACCTATCATTGTTCTTTTTTTGCGAACGCAAAGATCAAACATGCATTTTCTATCCAAAATTTTTTTCAAAAATAATTTTCAAATTAGGTTTTCTATCGAAGTGCTGAAAAATTTGATGACGGTCTAATTAGATTGCAACGTAATGATACATATTGTATAACATTTAATACTTCCAGTAAAATGTTAATTTTATTTAATATGCTAATGTATAACGTAAACATGCCAGTTATAGACATTATAAAATCAAGATGTCGAGTTTATCTTCTATATCTATCTATCTACTACTATCATATAATAAAAATGAAGTGCCTGTATGTAATATAAAAACTTTTTTCTGGTTGGGAAGAAAGTAAACACAATAATGAAAAAAAAAAAAAAAATTTTAAAATTTTTGGTGGGTTGTTTGGTTGGTTGTTGGGGGTAATTTAGAAAAGGGGGAACTAATTAGGGAAGAAATTTAAAGAAAAAAAGAAAAAAAAAAGGGGGGGTAAATAAGATAAAAAAAAAAAAAAAAAGTAATAAAGGGGTTTTTACAAAAAAACTAAAAAAAAAAGGATGGGAGAATTTAAAAAAACTTAAAGGAAGAAAGGGAAAAAAAAAAATAAATTATCTATAATAAATAAGGTGTGATAGTGGGGCGCAGAAAAAAGAACAATAAAAAAAAGCAACAAAAATAAAAAAAAAACTTAAAGGAAGATGAAAAAAAAAAAAAAAAAAAAAAATAATTTTAATAATAAAAGAAGTTAGGGGGCCGAAGAAAAAAAAAAAAAAGGGATAATAAAAATAAAGGAGAAAAAAAAAAATTTAGTATATACCAGCTGTTAACCATGGTTTCGCCCGCAATGCTATCTCCAAAACGGTTAGTCCAGTTTTCACGAGACTTTCACTGGCAGATAGCTGACTTTACAAAAAGTAATTTAGGCAATTTTCGTTTATACTGGCTGTTAACCGTGGCTTCGCCCACAGTGCTCTCTCCAAAACGGTTAGACCGATTTTCACGGAACTTTCACTGGCAGATAGCGGACCTTATAAAAAGTAATTTAATTTATTTTAATTTAGACTAGCTGATAACCGTGGCTTCGCCCGCTTTGTTATCACCAAAACGGTTAGACCGATTTTCACGGAACTTTCACTGGTAGGTAGCGAACCTAATAAAAAGTAATTGAGCTTATTCTATTTTAGAGTAGCTGCTACCCGCGACTTTGTCTGCATGAACTTTAGCAAGATTTCAACTCATTCTTTATTTTTAATAAGAGAAATAATTATCAGCTTATTGTTTACAATTCGACATTATAATTATTAATAACATTAATGATATAGAGGTCTTCCTAATAAGGTTTTAGATTATAAACGTATTACGTAACGTGTTCCATAATACAATTTCTTGCGGAACAGACAAGCGTTTATTTTTTGTATAGTCACAAAATCTTAATTATAAGAATGGCAATGTATATTAAATGTAATGTAAATGTAAATCTTAATAATAATATTTTAAGTTATTGTTTCATTAGTTCCTCATAGAGTGTAAGTGAGCACTGAGGTAGTTATATGGTGAGTTAAGGTTCCAAATGTGTTGCTGATGACAAACTTCATTTGGCACGCTCTTTGTACATATGTATCTAATGTATACGTTTTATATTACGTTTAGTGGCGTTCGCGTCGTACTCACAATTGTCTTTAAAGAGCGTTTCTGTAATTGTACATAGTCTCAGAATTCTATAATTCTTTAATACGATTTAAAAAAAAAACGCGTGCGGAGCTGCGGGTACAGCTAGTAATAAAATATAAATAAAACGCTCATGAAACTGTTTACATAATTATGGATATATGAACAAAAAAATGTTGCTTCTACGAAATAATGAATTGCCAATACCGAAAAATTAATATGTAGGTAATAAAACTTGTAAATGATTTTTATTTAAAAAAATATTTCTCATCTATTTCACTAATAAATTCCCTACGAAATCGAGCAATTGAAGACATGGTGTTAACAAATAAACTATCATTTTTGAAGTTATACTTCTCTTTGCGCGTTAGGGAAAAATGATGAGAGTAAATTTTTACGATGCGCGCACACCGTCACGAAAAACCGACACTCTGAAGTTAGCTATAGTCAACATTTTGTTTCTTTGTATTTCTTTGTATTAAAACTTTCAATGTATTAAATACCTTTTTCTATTGTTAGTGTCGTTTTTCTACAAATGTAGAATAAGGCGAAAGATAAAATTTTTGAAAAGATTTTTATCTTGTTACGCCAAAAAAGTATAACTTCTAACATGTGTACATAAGTACACACACACTTTTATTTGTAAATATATTTACTGAAATTACCTGACATGAAACATTTTTCTTAAAAATCATTTCAATGAATCAATTATTTGAAAAAAATATGCATTTAAAAAAAAAGTGCTATTTCGATAAATATATACCTTGTACTAATTATTTTTTAAGACTTTTCTACCTTAGCTTTAGAGGTAAGTATTTTTTTGTGAGTTGGTATCACTGTACGCTAGTCGAGTCAGTAGTGCTTGAACCGCGAAGGAGGGATGTCGTCGGCAGGCACGCGCTTACGATTACGATGACGCGATGGGTTCGCAGGTGGTAGCCGATTTCGATATTGATGCATTATTATACAGGTTCAGAACAAATCAGCAAGTTATGAAATTGTCAAATGATTGGATACTCATTCTGTAGTACTCAAAAAAAATTTTTGGATACATACATAAATCATTTTATTTTATAACTAGCGAGCCCAGCAGACGTGACAATCCCGCCCTGATCATAAAAAAATTGACAAATTAAATACCAAAACGTTCCTCATGAATCACTTTATCCCCTGGGGAATACCGCATTAAGATCCGTTTAGTAGTTTTTGAGTTTATCGCGAACAGACATACAGATAGACGCGGTAGGGGACTTTGTTTTATAGTATGTAATGAAAAAAGAAACCCTTTATTCAGTGCTGTTTTTGGATGTACCCAATATTGCTTTCGTTTGTATTTTTTTGTATCTTTTAATAATAAATAAATGCTAACTCGGACTTTGGTTTTGTAATCCATGGCCGTGTTTCTTTCACGACGATCGTACAACGAATGACGTAATTTGCGGAAAGTCTACCGTAATGCGTGGGGCTTATGTTGCGGATTTTTTTCCGGTCCGGAATAAAAACCGCACCGCAACTAGTGCGCGCTTAGCCTAAGGCACTCAGCCGATTCTATTTGACAACTAGCTCAAGGATGCACGGCACACCTCAGCTTGGGCTGTTGCCTGATACATGCAATTCGCGACCTATCTGAGCTAACTTAAGCTAAGCTAACTATTCATACATACTCGTATATGAGTTGTTGAAACATATATGTGTACCAAGCATACATACCTCAACAACTGTTATATATATTTCGTATCGGATAATTTTCTAAACTATTTCAGTTTGATAAGGGAAAAAAATAAAACCCTTCCACTTTCACGTGTAAGCGTGTATACACGTGCACGTGTGTGGAGCTGACATGTGTAATGTTGTCTCAGTGATGTAAGATTTTGTGTTACCGTATCGCGCGAGCAGCGCACTCAAGGGCTCCACGTCGAGAGAACGGACCTAGGCTTGAGCCGTTGCCGAGGAGGGCCTAATCTAGTAAGTTAAGGAGTACTGTTAAGAAGCGCCTACAGATTGAATCTGTGACAGAGACGGAGCGCGGCGAAAAACCGTAACCGTAACTCTCAACGTTATAAACGAGTGCGTAAACAGCAAGTAGCGAACACCGAACACTTTCGAGCAATCGTAACGCGTACGCGAAGCGAAGCACGAACACCACTGACTCGCGAGTGTCGAGAGCGAGAGCGAGACAGAAAATCGCACTGAGAGCAGTTGAGCGGACGACTGTCCGCCACGGCGTTGCGATCGGAACTCCTATCATGAGAACGTAAATCAATTTAATTAGTAATTATCAAAAACTGTCTCCTCATTCAAAACACTTTTCATTTCAGTACTGATGTCGCTTGTTGTCTAAGAGAATGCATAATTTTTCAGTAGTATCAATGATTGCTTTTCGCAACATTGATAATCTCAAATTTAATATCTGAAACAAAAGTTTCATGTCGGTTCTTCTCGATGACTCAGTTGTTTTCTAAACCTTTGTTAGCTTTGACGTTCATAAGCATCTTCTCAGGGTCTAAATTGAATAAAATATTATTGGTTTTGAATATGTTTCGCAGTGAATTCTGTCAATTCCAAACAATTTATTGTAAATAAGTCATACAGAATATATTTGTTACATTTCTAAATGAGCTAAATCCAATTTTGAGCCGTTCCTAATATTCTACGTTATTATTCAACAAGTTCAAATTTTGTACATGTCAGAAATGAAAAAAAAACAAAAAAAAAGTAAAAATCTTATTGAACGGCAAAATTTGCACTTCGTTCTTAGAGAATAAAAACTGGAAATCTTAAAAAATAATAAACTTGTTATATGAACGATTAGAATTGAATTTAGCTCATTTTGAAATGTAGCGACAGATTTTTAATGCCGTTAAATTTTTACATAATAACCGTCGTCATTCAGATAGTAAGCCGGTGGTGAGTGACTGTGTTCGATGTTGTATGATTTTAAAACATTCGCATTACTGAAGTTCAATTTCGCACGACACTTCTTCGATATTCGACTCGAACAGAACCACATGTTCGACGCTTTTGTTAACTTCGAAAACGTGTAATCGTTTATCAAAATCAATCGGCCGCCGCGAGATGTTTTCACTTCTTGATAAAGGAGCCCTAGAAACATGTCAGTGATAAAGTTTTGTTAATACAAAATAAATTATTTATTGTACAAGAAATAGAACGAATATTATAATCTATACTTATATTATAAAGCTAAAAAGTTTGTTTGCTTGAACACGCTAATCTAAGAAACTACGGGTCCGATTTGAAAAAATCCGTGTTAGATAGCTCATATATCGAGGAAGGTTATAGGCTATATATGATTATGCTAAGACAAATAGGAGCGGAACATCAATGAAAAATGTTTCAAAATCGGGGTTAACGTACGTATTATTTAAAAATATTTTCACTTTCTACGTAAACGAAGTCGCGAGTTAAAGTTAGCGTTAGCATAAAGTAACTATTCCACGCGGACAAAGTCGCGGGCAGAAGCTAGTTATATATAATGAAAATACAGTCCCTTTGAGATTCAATTACGTCGAGCTATTGAGCGTATTTCCGTAGGACTATGACCTTTCTTTGCGAAATTTTTCGTATATGATTTCAGCCTATTTGTTTATTGGATTCCATTTACCCGTTGCCATTTTTTAGTGCCTAACAAAGAGGTTAGAAATCTGCTAGTAACATTACATATTTAAACGCCAACTCGAAAATTATAAGAGTTTATAAGAGTTTCTCGAAAGTATTAACAATTCGAAAAAGCGCATGCGACAAATCAGTGTAAACAAATGCTATTAATTGTTAAAAGTATTCTTCGAGTGGGTTATGGTAGTCGTGGATCCTCAGGCAACCAGTATTGTAGTTTCGTTCGGCGGAAGCCAACAACTGTCTATGCACTTATTCTATGAAATATTCATTTTCAACGCAGCACTTAAAGCTTACGCTTTGGTTTAATCAGGAAACGACATATGAAACTGCAAACAAATAAACTTTAACACGATTAGTAAGATTTATGAAACAGGCTTTATTTCTTTGAATGCTTGAATTTTCAAATTCAGTGTATAGTAAATAATAGATACATTCAGTTATATCTGAAATCTCAGAACCACAAACCAGGTTTTAAGGAAGAGGTTAAACTCTTTCATGTTTAGTAGTTAGGTTCTCTCCAGTCTTTATCTTAACCTAAGGTTGTTAGTCGTGACTATTCCAAGTTAAGATGCATATTCGTTACTTAGTGAGTATATATTCAGATTGAAAGAAAACCACTAATTGGAGTCATTCTACGAGAAGTCACAGTAGCCTCTGCTTGACTTGAAATTCCGAATATTTAATTCCTGAGTTTGACGACAGTACATAGTTTGCTGCTGACTGACAAGAAATTATGCGAAGGCTGTCCAATCGATTTTCAAAGTGGCCTTTAATTTACATTCCACGTCAGTCGACATGCTACCTACTCGACAGATACTTATGGGCATAGTACATTCAGATATGTACTGTAGGTATTGACTATTAAACAAATCTTAATACACTTTAATAATAAACAATAACCAAAAAGATAACTTTTTTTTCTTATCATAAAGGTAATAATGTTTGTATCACGAATAATAACAATAGTTGCTCATATTTTAAACTATTTTTGAGAAGAGTTATAAAATTAACGACAGCAAAAAAGGTGCGGACAAAGAGTCTGCAGGAAAATAAGACAAACTAAAAAAACGTAATGTTTAAATCAAGGTTATGCCATATTACTTCATCATATAGTAAGTAGTAATCTCATATAACATATGCTATAATGAAAGAAAAAAAACAAAATATATTTTTCGTTTTTTTGACTTAAAGTGTATAATAACTAATGTCGCTTTTCTTCTCGCATTTTTAAGTTTGAACCGATAATTGTTGTTTTAATATTGATAAATAACCAGTGTTTAATCGTTATTATAAATCAGAAGAAAAAATGAGATTCAATTTAATACTTTTTTTAAATACATTTACACCAACAGTCACCCCTATTACCACCTAACGATTTTTAATACCACATTTTTAATTACCAATAACCCTGTCAAATTATCGAACGATAAACAAAACGTTATAAAAATAACAAACAATAAAAAAATTCAATTAATTTGAGAACATGTTTGAACCGAAGTTTTCTTATTACTCTATTCTATATCTATCTATATCTATACATATAATAAAAATGGAGCGTCTGTATGTAATATCAAAATAAAACATTTTTACAAAAAAAAATAAACCGTCTTCGATGTGAAAAACTAATAAGGCACTAAAAAGCGAAAAATAACTGAATTATTAAATTAACCAAATTAAATAAAAAATATTGATATTCGCGCTACCTAATAATATATTTGAAGTCGATGCCAACTAAATCACATCATCTACATACAAAGTTTGGGTCCACTCTCGTGTCCCATGATGTAGATATGTATAGTATACATATTTTATTACCTGCAACAAATTTGAAATGTAGGTTGGCATCGACTTCAAATATATTATTAGGTAGCGCGTGCATTAGTTTTTCACATCGAAGGCGGTTTATTTTTTTTTTGTAAAAATGATTTTTTTCTCCATTTTTAGTGTCCATAACCTGGTTTCTAATGGGTATAATAAATCGGTTATAATTTCACGAAAATACGTAGACACGAAGTGGGTGAAAATCAAATAAACGATATTTCACCCCCTTAGGGGTTGAATATTTTCTTCAAATTTATATGGGACCACCCCTGAATATAACCAATTCAAATAAAAAAAGAATCATAAATCGGTTATAATTTCATGAAAATACGTAGAGACGAGGTCGGTGAAAATTAAATAAACGATATTTCACCCCCCTTAGGGATTGAATATTTTCTTCAAATTTATATGGGCCCACCCCTGAATATAACCAATTCAAAGAATCATTAAAATCGATTCATAATTAATAGAGATATCGATTAACATACATAAAAAAAAATACATACAACCGAACGTAGTAACCTCCTCCTTTTTCGAAGTCGGTTAATAAAATTTTTTTACTGATTGGGTATGAAGGTATACACGCTTCTGATAACAAAAATGCAATTTTTAAAATTTTTGTCAGTCCGTCTGTTTGTTTGTTCCGGGTAATCTCCGAAACCGCTAGACCGATTTTGACGGGAATTTCACTGGCAGATAGCTAAAATTACAGCGGGTTACTTAGGCTACTTTAAATTAGACTAGCTGTTAACCGTGGCTTCGCCCGCAGTACTATCTTCAAAACGGTTAGACCGATCTTCACGAAACTTTCACTAGCAGATAGCTGACCTTATAAAAAGTAATTTAAGCAATTTTAGTTTATACTAGCTGTTAACCGTGGTTTCGCCGGCAGTGCTATCTCCAAAACGGTTCGACCGATATTCACGGGACTTTCACTGGCAGATAGCTGACCTTATAAAAAGCAATTTAATTTATTTTTATTTAGACTAACTGTTAACCGTGGCTTCGCCCGCTGTGATATCAGCAAAACGGTTAGACCGATTTTCACGGGACTTTCACTGGTAGATAGCGAACTTTATAAAACTGTAATTGAGGTTATTCTATTTTAGACTAGCTGTTACCAGCGACTTGATCTGCATGAAATTTAGCAAGATTTCAACTCATTCTTTGTTTTTAATAAGAGAAATAATTATCAGATTATTATTTACAATTCGACATTATAATTATAAATAACTTTAATGATATAGAGGTCTTCCTAATAAGATCTTAGATTATAAACGTATTACGTAAAGATTTCCATAATACAATTT
Organism: Antheraea yamamai; assembly: GCA_036509395.1. Lineage (NCBI taxonomy): Eukaryota > Metazoa > Arthropoda > Insecta > Lepidoptera > Saturniidae > Antheraea > Antheraea yamamai. The sequence continues at coordinate 4,180,087 of AP028429.1, read as the reverse complement.
CTTGCGGAACAGACGAGCGTTTATTTTTTGTATAGTCACAAAATATTAATTATAATGGCAACGTATATTAAATGTAATGTAAATCTTTAAAATAATATTTTAAGTTATTATTTCATTAGTTCTTTATACAGTGTAAGTGAGCACTGAGGTAGTTATATTGTGGGTTAAGTTTCCAAATATGTTGCTGATGACAAACCTCATTTGGCACGCCGTTAGTATTTATATATCTAATGTACACGTTACATGTTACTTTTGGTGGCGTGCGCGTCGTACTTACAATTGTCTTTAAAGAGCATTTCTATAATTGTACATGGTCTCACAATTTTATAATTCTTTAATACGATAAAAAAAAACGCGTGCGGAGCTGCGGGTACAGCTAGTTAAAAATAATAATGAATAATTAACTATATTCTCAGTATTTCTTTATTTACAAATAATTGGTAAATTATATTATAACGTACAATAAAAGCTTTGTATTCAATGGTATCATAAAACAAATAGAATGTTGCAAAAATATGGAAATCATTAATAATGCTTAAGTTTTTAACAGTAGTACTGTAAACCAGATTTAATAAAACAATAGTGACACAATATATTTAGTAATTTTCATTACCTTCTTAAAATAAATACTTACCGAAATTTACAGTTTTCCTAATCTATACTCAATTCATTAACCTACAAAATCCTTATGTACTTAATCAAAGCTTGATAAAAAATCCATCTTTACATCTCATATAATTAGGAGGTTCGTGATTATGTTCCAAATTATAAGACGTTATATTGTTTGCCGAGTTGATGCTAACTTTCGCTGGGCATTGCTTCGAAATCTTGCTCGAACACACCCAAATGTTAGAGTTCTTAGAGTTTTTGTTAAACGTGTATTTATCAATCATTATCAGACTGACCCCTCGAGGAGTATTTATTACTTCGTATTTTAAACTCTCTGAAACAAAAGGTTAAAGTGAAGTAATAACAGCAAAGTTTATCTCACTGGACACCAGAAATATTGGTACAAAATAATATAAACAGATCAATGGCTAGTAAATCACTCTATATAGGGGTTAACCGATAGATTTTCTTCCACGAATGTTTGTGAAGTTGATTATAAACAAAAATAGAGTATGTTTTATGATATAATTCTTTTATTCTTAGTTCATAGTATACATTCACATTTTGATCTTATTTTAATACACATATTCATCTTGTTTCAGAACAAGTTGTTTTGTTTCAGGTTAACGCTCCCACCTGAATCATCTCAGCGCGATCCTGAGATCAGATTTAATAGGAATTTACTCCTAAAGATTAAGTTGGAACGCCTCGTGTCCTAATACTAGTTGCAAACTACACTATTCGGAAGCACGACAGCGTGAGCGCATTTTTTTTTTCGAACTGACTATCCTATTCACCTAGCCAGGTCTTAACAGCTTCACCGGACTACTAAGGCGAGCGCTTAAGGCACTCAGCCGATTGCGTGAGCGCATCTGTTTCCGCATATCTTCTACTAATCTTATAACAAAATTATCAATACTCATATCTCAGGGAACAGATAACAGTAATCATGTTGAAGTGATCACACCTTAGTCGATAACGTACTGGATACCGCATCCATCGAGGAAGGTTCGCATCTTTGCAACGGAGTCGAAGTTTTCGGTGAAGGAAAACATCGTGATGACATCATAACATGATGGTAGGGCTTTTTCTAAGTCCGCCTGGCTATCCATCATCTAAATTAGACTAAATATTCATTAAATATCAGATGAGATTGTAATGAAACGCCAAACCTATGGAGTATTTAGAAAAAATATTATAGCAAAGGAATACAATAATATAGCCACATCAGTCCCTCAACTTGACAAAATATCCATCCATGGCCTGAACGTAATTGGGCGGAGCGTGGTTATGTTCGAGGCATTGTGAGGTGACCATGCTTGGAGCGTGAAGTTTCAATTTCGCTGGGCATTGCTTCGAAATCTTGCTCGAACACACCCAAATTTTAGAGTTCTTAGAGTTTTTGTTGAATGTGTATTTATCAATCATTATTAAACTGATCCCACGAGGAGTATTTATTACTTCGTATTTTATACTATCTAAAACAAAATCTTAAATATAGTCGAGTAATAAAATAGCAAAGTACGTCTTTTTTGTATCCCACAAGATACCAGAAGTATTGGTACAGAGTAATATACACAGATCAACGGCAAGTGAATCACTGTGTGTATATAGGGGATAACCGGATAGGTTTGCTTCGATGAATGTTTGTTGAGTTAATTTTAAACAAGAGATGTTATATTTTTATAAAATAATCATTTTTATTATCACTTCATAATATATATTCACATGTTGATCTTATTTTAAAACACATATTCATCTTCATTCTAAGCATGTTTTGTTATATGTAAACGCTTCTTCGATTATTTTTATATTATGTCTTTGTAGATTACCTGGTCGTAGTCCTGAGATCAGATTTAATGGAAATTTACTCCTAAGGATAAGTTTGAATGCGTCGTATATCAATACACGTTGCCAGCTAAATCATACGGAAGTACGACAGCGTGAGCTCGTCTGTTTCCGGATATCTTCGACTACTCTTGTAACAGAGAAATCACTGTTCATATATCAGTAAACAGGTCAGGTGACAAGTGACAACGTTAAATCGATAATAGCTTAGTTGATATCGTGCCGGACACCCTGTATCGACGTAGGCTCCAATTTTTGCAACTGAGGAGGAGTTATCGATGAAGGAAAATATCGTGACGACACTGTAATGTAGGTAGTTGAATATAACATTGTTTGTAAAGGTATTTTGTAAAATAAACCAGTTGTCCTTAGAAACTCAATGAAGGATGTTTATTAATCTCATGTAATACATAACAGACACCGTAACATCTTCGTAGAGCTTTTTCTAAGTCTGTCTATCCACCATTCTCAGGTTGAAAATCTATCGCCAAGCACCTGTTGGTGTGTTGCGTGTAGCTGCATTTGAGGACAAATTCCCCTTTAGGTTTAGTGCGGTTACCATTTTCGACCACATCGCAATTTAACATCAGATAAAATTGTAGTCAAGCGATAAAGCATATAAAGTCTATAAAAACGGTGTTATCGCTATAACCACATCAGTCACTCAACTTGACAAAATATCCATCCATGGCCTGAACGTAATTGGGTGGAGCGTGGTTATGTTCGAGGCATTGTGATGTGACCATGCTCGAAGCGTGCAGTTTCAATTTCGCTGGGCATTGCTTCGATAATTTGCTCGAGCAGAGCCACATCTGGGAGTGCTTCGAGTTCTTGTAAAAAGTATACTTATCCACCATGAGGAGTGTCACGCCGCGGGTTGTCTTTATCAAATGGTAACTTAATGAACCTGAAACAACGAACAAATTATAATTTCTTGCTTTTTCTAGTATTTAAATTTAATTATTTAAGTTTTATATCATTCAGTAAAGCGTGCATGAGGAGTTTTCTGTGACTTCTGATCCAATTAAAAAAATTCTTCCTACATACGTTTACGTAGCTTTTTTTAATATATTTGAACTGTAGGCTATTTTAATTCTTATTAAATTGTATATTATAACTAGCTGACACCCGTCCGCTTCATTGAATATAAAAAATGGCAAAGGATCAATCTAATGCAAAAAGATAAGTAGTCAAGAAAAATCTAGGAATCTGTATCGAATTGTAATCCTATACTGATACTTTCAGTACTTTGACGTAATTGAGCCTCAAAGAAATTGTATTAATGATAATCTTAATTCATAAGAATCCACTGTCATGATGTTTGTATACGATGAACTCCGAAACGACTCAACGATCTTCAGGAAAGTTGGCATTTATGTATAATTTGGTCCAACTTGAGAGATAGGATAATTTATTTCTCGATTAATGGCCTGGATGTTTTTAAATTACAAATTATTGTCAATGTTACTTATTGTTATTAATTGTAAGTTTCATCGGTCTCCAACACATGGCGCTTTAAATTAGTTAAACTGTAAGACTGACTGTAATAGATATCTCATAGATGGCGCCATCTTTTAATCTTGAATTTCTTTTTCAATTATAATTCAAACATGAAGTAATTGAGCCATAGCAACGCGTGGTCGGGTCAGCTAGTATATACAGGGTAATTGGTAATACGACGTATTCCCGTTAGTAGGTGATAGGGGTGACTATCTGTGATAATTTTAAGCCCCATATGCAGTATGCAAAAGTGAACCAATTTTGAGTTATCATGTTTCTGAAGTAAAACTTCTTTAGGCGCTACTAGGAGGTATTACTGGACGACAATGCAACGGAAGTCCGTTACGGCAATATGGCGTCACATTTTTGTACCATCCGGTTTTTAAATATTTTTGATTTTGTCAATACATAATTTATAAACAAATCAATCAAAAAATTATGAAATAAAAAATATTAAATTGAATAATAATAAAAATCATACACTAGAATTAATTATGTATATATGGACGCGCGACCGTACTACCATCTGGTTTCAATGTAAGTAAGTAACAGAATAAATCAAAGCTTCATTATCTGTAGTGCCATCTATCAGCTAATCCGGAACTTTTATATATAGGAAATATTATTAGCAACTCTTTGTTATAAAGTAAACAAAATATAGAAAAGTACTAACAGATTATACTACGATAAGTATCGAATTAAATTAAAACGTGAACTATAATAGTAATTAAATGATTGTTTTAAAATGTATAGTGATCGACGATAATAAATGTATATATTACTAGAGTTACATCATGAATAAATGCCTTTTTAAATTCTCATATGATGTATTTATTTTTAACTTAACATCCATCTCTTATAACGCCAAAGAAGTTTCACTTCAATCGCATGTGACGGTTACACGCGCTCGAATTTTTTAGCTTTTTGCAAAATAAGTCGACATCAAAAATGTATTTAAAAAAAAAGTATCAATTTAAATCTATTTTTTCCTATGATTTATAAAAATCAATTCGTATTCGAACTAAATTTAAAATTTCCATAAAATTAAATAAAAACAATACGCAACGTAAATAAAGTAAAAAATACAAAATAAAATTTAAAACCAGTAACAGTTTAGTAGTAATAACAATTATTAATAAGTAACGATTAAGATATTTTGTAATTTGGCCTAATTAAAGTTCTTGCTCCAAGTGACTTCTCATAACGCGTGCTCAAAGTCGCATTCTTTTTCTGAATTGTGACTTAACAACATTATTGGAGTGAGAAAGTTTATGCGGTTATATCTTTTAAAAAACCACATTAGGGAACCTCGAGTATTTTTAATAGATAGTTTTCGCACTAGGGATTATTTATAAATCACAAAAATAACTGTCCTGTGCCGGAATCCAACGCACAACACTCAAAACAAAGCCAGCGGTGATGCGACCGCTTAAAAAATTACGTTAGTAGTCCCATTAAAGACATTAAAAAGTTCCAAGAACGTACAATAGCTGGTGCGCGAGTCGTTTCAACAAATCAGTCTATTTCATAATTTTAGTTGTTCTGTATGCTCTTTCCAGATTCAAAGCAAAAGAAGGATCTGGTCTATTTAACTTTTTCAAAAGCTAGACAGAAAAAAAACACAATTAAATCAACACATAATTTAATCTAAAATTAATATTTTCGTGAAACAAATACGAAATGCATTTTTCTATTAATTATTTGTAAAATAACAAAAAAAAAACAATTTTATAAATTTTACTAACGATTCTGTTTATAAATGCGTGTTTAATGTTTAACGAAGAATCCATTCTCTGTCTTAGTAAAGTTGGCCGGCGGATGATTATGCTCCAATAGCTGATTATAAATAAATCTATTTTCATTCATGCTGAACCTCGCACTGCAACCCTTCGAGATTCTGCTTGAACAGCACCACACTTTAGAAATCCTATTCATCTTTGAGTAAGTATAGTCATCTAGCATCAACAATTCCCCTCGGAATGTTTTTATCCATTTCAAATAATGGACACCTGTAAATAAAGAAAACATGTATAGACTAAGACAGTAAATTAAAAAAAATCTACTATACATATACTAAGAATGTACATTTTATTTTTTTTAGACTTTTGGAAAGAAATTGTTACGGGTATCTAGGAATAATTAACAAAATACGTTTCAATCATTTTTAGAAAAATCTGTCTGTCTGTCGATCTGTCTGCCTGTCAGCCTGTTTTTTGAACACGAATTACTGCTAAACTGCTATGTTCTAGATTATCATAAGGCATATATATTCTGGAGTAACATTTACTCTTTGTTTAATTAAAATCGGTTCACTCCAACAAAAATTATTGTAAATTTAATGACGACGCGACTTAAGTACCAGAGAAAATTGGACATGTAAATGGACTTAATACATTGAGATGATTTTATTAATAACTCTAAATAATATTCCATAGAACCCCTTGCGTTTTATGGGACAAAAATCCTTGACGTAACCTTGTAATATTAGTTATCACTGTGCCAAGTTTCGTCAAAATTGGTTCAGTACTTTCAGAGTGATACGTGTTCACAGGGACAGACAGACAGACAAAATTTGTAAAAGGATTATTTTTGGCTTCTATATCGATAGCAAAGTCTACCCCGATTATAATTTTCAAAAAATATTTAATGTACAGATTTGGCCTTGTTACAGTTTTATTATAGTATAGATAATCACAGAAGATATTAGCTGTGCCTAAGACTTCGTCCGCATGGAACCTGATATGCAAATCAGTGACTAATAAAGCCATCTGAATGTATTTAGTCTAATTACTATATACATCTTTCTCGTAAAATAACAATAACTTTTTATAGATCGAACCGATTTCAATGAGACTAAAGACTAAATGTTACTCGAAGACATGCTTTATGGTTTTCTTGAAAGGTTTTATCATGGACAGTGATGCGTGTTCAAACAAACAAACAGACAGACATTTTTTTAAGTGATAGATATGTATTTTATTACTTATAAACACCTGCAACAATTTTTTCTTACAAAAATCTAAAAAGTACAGACACTTTATATTTACATTCTTATTATATGTAAAAAAAATGAAGTCTATGAATCAAATAACATACATGAAATAAACAAAAGAAAAATATTTTTCTAATTTTTTTTTAATTTATTTGTTGGCAACCAATCTTCTAGTAGATTATTATTACTGCCATTGTCGAGTACGTATATTACAAATTCCTTGCGATCATTTCCGTGAACGAACTAGATGTTGGCCGTCACGTTAGAATTTTCCAGGTAGTTTTTCTGCCAAGTCAGAATGCATGCTCCGTGGTATCATTTCCGTCCACGTCACTTTTGCAGAATAACTGTATTATATTATGTAAAACACCGCCAATATTACAAAATATAGAGCCAAACACAAGATTATGAATAGAATATAAAATCCACTACACTACATTCCAAGATCCCGCCAAAAACTCTCTCATTTTTCTACTTATCAATACTGAACTGTACAGCTTTTGTTTATCAATATGACTAAATATAGTTTCAACATTTCATTAGACAATTATTTTTCTTGCTCTATGTTAACAATCTACTTTATTTACTATAAAAATCCATTAAAAAACGAATCTAGTGATTAAGTTTTTTCTAACAACCCAACTTCGTTGGAAATAAGTCATGTGCATAATTATTATGCCTATAAATCTTTACACAAGAATGGTTCTTTGTTATTGTATAACAAAAACCTTTTTTTAGTCCTTTGAATATATATAACGAATCACAGAGCTGTAAAAAAATTGCATTTTTTTAATCTAGTTCACAGCGCTCTCGATTGTCGTTCACTTATGAAGTAAACAGAACAGTCTAACGAATTCTAACAGTCCCCAAATTTGGGTTATAGGGAGAAAAAGTAATAAAGTAGATAGTAGATACAAAACAAAGATTTCTAGTATATTCTATTGAGTTTAATTTTCAAAAATGTATAAACTCATCTAAATTTGATTAATCCCATCTTTAGACTAAACGAATAATTAATTTTCCTATAAGATTATTGACTATTTTCCGAAATTCGATCTCATTGACTACAGTGAACCCTTGTATAGTAACAATACTAGAAATATTAAAAATATATCCGTTTTTATCTCACACATGTATTATATAGACACAAAACGAAATTAACGTAGAATGATTTGGTTACATTCAATAATGTTGATACATACTTTTATTGAATTATAATAAAGACAATGCAAGACGCGTCAGTTTAATACTATCTATGATCTTTTAATATTGTTTTATAATCCATATAAACGAGTTAGGCTAGGATGGTAAGAAATAGCAATGATGTCCTGCTGGAATGCAAACGTAACATTCACCCTAGTGGTACGCTTAGTCGTATCGCGTTCCGGAATTGTATTATTGGCGACATACGAAGGCCCAAGAACAGAGACCACGTACTAGTTGTAAGGGTAGAGCGTGTCGACCAATATTTCACGAAATGAAACTGTTTTTTTTATAAATTAATTCAGTAAGAATCTGCACCTATTACGTCGCAACTACCAGGCACATTGTAATAAACTCATTGCAGTAACATCACATTTGTCGTTTTTCACAATCTAGTAGATTATAAATGGTAGAATCTAGTACATATCCAGCAAGCAAGAGGCCTGTATGCCAATTTGACGACGAAGACTACCCAAATTTAATGAAATCATAATAATAGACCGAAATCAACAACCCTTTATTTTTACTAATGTAATTTTCACATCTCACACTTTATCATATATACATACTTCCTTCATATGGCACAGAAAAATACTTATATCACTTCACAGTAATTACAATATCGTACAAATTATACAAATAAAGTAGTAATACGTATTAACATAATTCGTTTTGAACGAAATTTTTTTTTTTGCTTCTCCATCTAAATATTATTAAATATAAATAAATAATAATATAAATAAATAGTACCATTATACTAACCTACTTTTTTTAATATTAAAGTTTTCCTATTTAAAATACATTGGACATTTAGGATATTTTTATGTTCTATAACTTTTGGCATTTAACGTGAAGGAACGTGAAGGACCAAACTGCAATTTCTAAATTACACATTTATACTTGACTTATACTTATACTTGACGTCATTCACTACTACTATCACTCATTGCATACACTTCAATAAGACAAGTATATATTATACAGGTATATATAAAATCGTTCAAATATATAAACTTATTATAATTAATTATATTTTGACTACTAATTGCATACACTCTTAACAAGAAAAGATACTATGCGGACGTATAAAGAAAAATAATTGAGTTTTATTGATGAAAAATTTCATGAAATTCTATTAAGCTTTGAAATTATAATTCTAGTAGTATTAAAAACTACCACATCGCAGTTATCCAATGTCTATACAGATATTATCTAACTGAATAACAGATGAACGTTTTAGAACTACGAATTCCGGCGTAAAGGATGCCTTTTATGATATGATAATTAAGTTCTACGATATATTTACATATTATAAGAGAAATCTATATTATATTGGATCTTATACACACATTATAAATACGTGCTTCTATTTTACTTTTTGAACTATAGGTATTAGGTAGGTGGTAGAGCCACGCTGAAGCTAATACTGGTTTCAGCATGAATGGGTTGGCTCGCCCGAGGTACCACTCTCTCAAGAAATACGATGTGAAGTAACAGTGCTTGCATTGTTGCACGGTCAGTGAGAGCACCGGATAAAACACCTCCCCTCCCCCTCCCCCTTACCCCTCTCCAAACACAGGGTGGCAACGCACTTGCGACTCTTCTGGTGTTGCAAGTGTCTATGAACGGTGGTGATCATTTAACATCAGGTGACCCATCTGTTCGTTTGCCTCCTATGATATATAAAAAAAAAACATTGAATCAGTAGCTTCAAGATTTTTGGTAAACTGTAAATATGTAATTATGTACTTTATTTACATAAATGTCATCAAATCAAACGGTACTACTCAAAGTCTAATGACATATTGAAAGTAATAACTTAATTTTGTAAAAATCACTTGGAAGCGTAACTTGAAAAAATTAATACTCTGACATAAAAGAGGCGTTCACATAATTTTCACAAAATAACCTCCTCGTTTCTTCATATATTGCGGTGGTGGATGATTATGTACAAGATTCTCTCTTATAATCATGTTATCCGGACTCAAATTGAACTTGGCTGTACAACTCTGCGAAATTCGACTGGAACAACGCCATTGACAACACCCTTTTGATGCATTGGAAAACGTGTATCCTTCGACCATCAGTATCTTACCACGATACGTGTCTAGTACCTGGTACCTTAGGAAACCTGAAAATAAACAACTATTTGTAGGTAGATTAAGAGACATAATAATACTATTGTCAATTGTTTCCCTCTCTATTCTCTCTCAGCCCTATGCTCCGTTCTAAAGATTGCGCTTAATGTGACATGGCTGTATTAAACGTTTCAAGCAGTCAGTTGGAGGAGCTAGCCATGAACCGTGCTAAATGATGTCGCCTAATCAACGAAAGTCAATCAAAGCACGACATCGCCTGCTTTCATACTACTCAAGGAAAAACGCACGAGGCGTCATGAGCAGGCCTTCAACCCCCGTCCACCTGGGGGTACGTATACTTTCCAGATGTGCGGCCAAGAGATCCTTTCCCCGATAGGTCTCACTAGCCACGTACGAAAGCACCATCAGATGGCTACTTGAATCATATGTAGAGATGAAAAGGCCTACAGTACAGTATATTCCACAGTAGGTATTACATAGTTATTTTAATACTTACATCATGCACAAAAAGTACCAAGAAAAATTGGAAGGGCAGTAATACAATTAATTATACGTAATCGAGATTGTTCTGGTTCAGCAGGAAATGTAAGGCTAGGAATAAATAAATAAAAAACAAGTAAACGTTTTAACAGTCCACAACATATTTATTTTGAATTGAATTAAGCTAAACTGTGTAACACGATCGTTGTCATTGTATAAGTTAAAAAGTTATATAATTTTTGAAATCGAAACTTCATTAATCGCATAGAGCGATTTTTGGTAGAGGAAAAACTTATGTCACCGATGACACGTAATAGAGCGGCCTTTGTAGATATAATATTGATATTTTCTATGGAGCTTATGAAGCCCATCATATACTTGATTAATTAGGAAACTATATAAAGATATAAATAATTAGTGCTAGGAGTGCCAATAGATGTGAAAAGGAAACTAATGTTTGCAATTTCAATTTACGAAATATAAATAATAGGTCTTTACCTATGAAATTGCCGTTCTGCAGTACTGGCCATTTCAAATCAAAATAATTTTTGTCTGGCTAAGAATTCTAATTTCAAATTAATTTTATTTTAAAAACATGGAATTCTTTTTCCAAAAGTAGTCATTTGTTTATTGATTAGTGTTACATTTTCATCGCATTTCAATCTTTTTTGTCATCATGGATACGTTAAAAATTCGAGTAATTATGGAATATGAGTACCGTCGTGGCAGCACCGCGGCACAAGCGGCACGCAACATCAACGACGTTTACGGAGCTAACACTACAAACCAACGCACCAACTGTTATTGGTTTGCTCGCTTCCGTTCTGGGAATTTCGACCTGAAAAATGAACCTCGCGGTCGTCCGAATTGTGTGTGTGGTGAATTAAAGGCGATTGTTGAAGCTGATGAAACACAATCTACGGCTGAATTAGCAGCAGCTTTCGACGTTATCGTCAAAACAATATTGGTCCATTTGCGTCAAATTGGCAAGGTAAAAAAGGTTGACAAATGGGTGCCCCACGAAATCAATGATCGCCAGCGCGAAGTACGCGTCGAGACGTGCCTTGCACTGCTCAACAGACACACAAATGAAGGAATTTTGAACCGCATTGTTACCTGCGATGAAAAATGGATTCTGTTTGATAACCCCAAGCGCTCAGCAAGTTGGTTGGATCCTGGTTCAGCACCTAAACAATGCCCTAAACGAAAACTTACCCCTAGAAAAGTGATGGTCACTGTTTGGTGGTCTAGCGCCGGTGTGATTCATCACAGCTTCTTACCAAACTGGGTGAACATTACTGCAGATGTGTACTGTGAAGAACTGAACACAATGATGGAGAAGCTGGCACATCTCCAACCAGCATTGGTCAATCGCTCGTCTCCGCTGCTTCTGCACGACAACGCGCGACCTCATACTGCACAGCAGACGGTCTCCAAGTTGTAAGAATTGGGGTTGGAAGTTCTCCGTCATCCGCCCTAGTCACCAGACCTTGCGCCTACAGACTACTACTTTTTACAGAATTTGGATAACGCCTTGGCGGGAAAAAAATTAAATACCCGAGAGGCAGTACAAAATGCCTTTGAAGAATTTGTTGCCTCCCGTCCAGCTGATTTCTTTAAGAAGGGCATCAATAAACTGCCACTGCGTTGGCAAGGATGCATTGATTGCATGGATGATTACTTCGATTAATACAAATAAAAGATACATGAAAAAAAATCGTTTAAATTTTTTCATACAAAACGGCAATTTCATAGGTAAAGACCTAATAATTGAGATTATAATTGATATAAGAATTCAAAAAGGAACACCATTCTATTGTTTTCAATTTTGATTTCTGCCGGCATTATTTACGACTGCCTCGTCTGTTTTTGATTCATTATGATCAAAATGGTTCGCTGTGTGTGCTCAGTCTTTCATTTTAAAGTAGAACCAACCACATTAATTTAACATTTAATATATGTACCTACTTTGGTCTTATGATATTTTGGTGGTTCGTGGTTATGCTCAAGGTTGTATGCATATAATATTTTCGTTCCGTCGAAATTAACCCTGGCGTTGCAGCTTTTTGAGAGCTTACTCGAGCACTGCCATACGTTTGATTTTTTATTGTTTTTCGAATATGTATATTGGTTTATCAATAGTAACGTACCTCGTCTGTCTGATTTTATCATTTCATATTCCATATCTGTAAATGAATTACCGATTAAGTAATCTTTATCATGAAAACCAAGCACATTATACTATTTCTTAGGTAATTCGTTCTTGTTGAAATATTTTTTAAATATAACATAAGAAATATCTTTTCATTAAATTCAAACTTCATTGTTACTCCATCTTAGATAGACACAACTATTGAGCTGCTACGAATAATACGCCTCACTTATATATTTTTTATTTATTTTTTTTTATTGGGAAATAAGAAATTCCTCTAACAAAAGAAAGAGACCTTATCTAGGTTCACATTATTAAGAAAACATAACTAGACTTATTACTATCTTACAATAATGAAAACAATAAAACTATACATTTATATATTGTATTAAGTATATTATTAGTACAGTTGCTTCTGTCACGAAGATGTTTTCAACAACAATAAATAATAATAAAAATACTAGTTAAAATTACAGGCCCTGAAAATTTATATGTCATTAATTGGTTAGGAATGCCTTGCCCTGCACTTCAACTAGTCTGCAAGATAACTGGATTTAATATTAAAATTGGAATCTGAGACAATGTTTCAAATACCCGAGAAAAGCTTTTCCCATAACTCATTAAGTGACTATTACTTCATAAAATTATGCCCACTGTGTACTTGTAGACTGTCGTAAAAGTTGTCTTAAGAAAATTTAAGACAAATAATAATACTGTGATTTTAATTAAAAATACAGCATGTTTCCGTTTTTTTTTTCAGTTGTTGAATCTCAGACACTGTTATAAAAGCTATACGAACAATATAAAACAAAACACCAAAATATTCGATAAACTATGTAGGTTTTTAGAACAAAAAAAAATCAATGTCGTTTTCTGTTATAAAATTATCAAATCCAAATTGCAGTAATACCTAAACCTAACAGACTATCGTGGCACCTTCATCAATCAAATAATTCCTTAAATAATTAAAAATTATAACTTAATCCAATATACTAGAGAGATAATATGAAAAAACAATAATGTGTATATAATAATCTTGGATTTTTACAACGTGAAACGCAATTTATATATAAATCAAGAAAATAAGACAAATATTTGATTGTCATCCAAAGACAAAATTTACGAAAAAATGCCATCTAAAGATAAAAAGTAAATCTGTAACAAAAAACGTCATCGTACTACCGCTTGTAACGATAATTACAGAATCGCGCTGGTTTTCAGCCAGGCCTGAAATATACTCGGCAGGCATGCAAGTAAACAGCACTTAATTCCCGCTCCAAAGTCTTAAGCATAAAAAACTTAAAATATGTATACCTACATACGTAATAAATAAATGCTTTTGAAGAACAAATAAATGAAATCCAACCAAAAATAAAAACAATATGCGTGTCGCTTAGGTGTCATACCAATTAACATGAATAAAAATTTTAATCAAGTTTCTCTTAATTTTTGTTGCTTTACAATTTGTAGTTTTAGCAACCGCTTAAATATAAATTTGCTTTTCATATGTAATGGAGGAGGTAAATTCTCCCAAAGTTTTGACGGCGCATATTTGAAACTTTCTTCATAACATAAAACGTATATTCTAAAGGTGAATAACTAAAAACACTAATTACTATGATTTTTCATGCATTATGATTATAAAACAGTGGTAATTAATGTAACGCCTTAGGTATAACAAGGACTATAGGAATAAATCACACGCCACGAATGAACAATCATAGCTGAAGATAGTTAAACACCGTCATGTGAATCAAGCAATTAGATAACTATTATAGTGTGAAAATGAATCCTATTTTACAAAGGTTAGATTTCAATATAGAGTAGTGTTTAAATACAGTCTGACGATATCACCGATGGTAAGACATCAGGCACATGAATGGAGCTAACCCCAAGTTGGCGTCGTAAAGTGCTTTACCGTAATGTTACGTTTAAAATTGAAAGCGTTTTTTTTCTAACTGACAACAGGCTATTGGTCTGATGGGACTAATCGGGCGAGCGCTTATAGCGCTTATGTACAATAACTTCAAGTATACCAAAGTGGCCGAACATCGGCTTAGGTTATTGCCTTGGACGCAACAACGCAAATCGTACTAAACTAGCTCAGCTAATCATACATATACGAATTAGTGAGGCACTCCCAGATATTAGCATGTGTGAATCACAAGGTCAAACATGTATTTTGCATCTGTCAACTCGGCTAAACTAAAGAAACCAAGTTCGACAAACAAGGGGAAAAAATAAATCCCTTTCACCATATGTGTACCTGTGTGTGTGCACGTATGTAGGATGATCTGTGTTGTGTGTGTTAAGCTAGAAATTGAAAATTTTCAGTGTTACTGTATCACGCTTGCAAGTTGCTCGAAGATTCCACTCCGGGGGATCGAACCTACGTATGAGTCGCAACCGAGAGGGGTCGCGGCGTAAAATTGAGAGACACGTTAATTAACGTAAGGTCTACCCTACCACCATTACTTACTACCGGATATGGAAATGAACACCATTTCGCTCCTTTAATCAAAGAAAGATTTAACTGAAAATGTTTCGAGTTTTCATATACATTATATATATGAACATATCTTATATATCACGCTAAGACTAATAGGAGCGGAGAAGAATGTTTCAAAATCATTTTTTTTCCTTTTGAAAGCTTCCGCTAGGTGTTAGTGTTAAAGAGGTCTGTTGGGCGTCCTATGCCCCACTCTAAGGATTACGCTAAACGTGACATGTCTGTATTTAACATCTCAAACAGACAATGGAAGGAGTGAGCCATGGACCGTGCTAAATGGTGTCGTCTAATCCAGGAAGGTCAATTAAAACAATACGTCGACTGGTTTCAACCACTCGAGGAAAAACGCACGAGGCGTCATGAGCAGGCCTTTGACCCCCGTCCACCTGGAGGTACGTATACTTGCCAGATGTGCGGCCGAGAGGTCCGTTCCCGGATCGGCCTCGCTAGCCACCCACGAAAGTGCCTTCATAATGCTACTTGAATCATCTGTTAGAGATGAAAAGGCCTACAGTACAGTATATTCCACAGTAGTTTACATAGTTATTTTAATACTTATACATCATGCATACGTATGAAAAAAGAAAAAAATGGAAGGACAGTAATACAATTAATTATACGTAATAAAGATTTTTCTGCTTCAGCAGGAAATGTAAGGTTAGGAACAAATAAATAAAAAACAAGTAAACGTTTTAACAGTCCACAACATATTTATTTTGAATTGAATTAAGCTAAACTGTGTAGCACGATCGTTGTCGTTATACTAATCGTAATATCGTTCACTAACCGCATCGAGCGATGTTTGGTAGAGGAAAAACTTATGTCACTGATGACGCATAATATAGTGGCCTTTGTAGATATAATATTGATATTTTATATGGAGCTTATGCAGCCCATCATATGTTTCATTAATTAGTAAACTATATAAATATATAAATAATTATTGCTCGGAGTGCCAATAGATGTGAAAACGAAACTAATGTTTACAATTTCAATTTACGAAATATAAATAATTGAGACTATCATTGATATAAGAATTCAAAAAAGAACACCATTCTATTGTTTTCAATTTTGATTTTTGCCGGCATTATTTACGACTGCCTCGTCTTTTTTTGACTCATAATGATCAAGATGGTGCACACTGTGTGTGCTCAGTCTTTCATTTTAAAGTGCAAAAAACAACATTAATTTAACATTTAATATATCTACCTACTTTGGTCTTATGATATTTTGGTGGTTCGTGGTTATGCTCAAGGTTGTATGCATATAATATTTTCTTTCCGTTGAAATTAACCCTGGCTTTGCAGCTTTTTGAGAGCTTACTCGAGCACTGCCATACGTTTGAAGTTTTATTGTTTTTCGAATATGTGTATTGGTTTATCAACAGTAACGTCCCTCCTCTATCTGATTGTATCATCTCATATTCCATATCTGTAAATGAATTACCGATTAAGTAATATTATCATTGTCATCATTACATAGTATAAAACAAAGTCCCCTACCGCGTATGTCTGTCTGTCTGTTCGCGATAAACTCAAAAACTATCGAACAGATTTTCATGCGGTTTTCACCGGTGGATAGAGTGATTAATGAGGAACGTTTTAGTATATAATTTGTCAAAGATTTTTTCATAATCAGGGCGGGACAACGTCTGCCGTGCCCGCTAGTTTATTATAAAAACTAAGTATGTTACTGTATTTTTTAAGAAATTCGTTCTCGTTGAATTCATTTCAAAATATTTAATATAGGATATATATTTTCATTTTTTTTAATATCATAAGTGGTAATCGAACAGGCGGGTCACCTGATTTTAAGTGATCACCACCGTCCATAGACACTAACAAACACCAGGGGAGTCGCAAGTGCGTTACTAGCCTGCGTTTGGGGGAAAGGGGGAAAGGTGAGAGGGGAGGTGAGGGGAGTGGGGAGTGGATGGAGGTGGGCCTCCAGTGCTCTCAGTCACCGAATGAAACGCAACAATGTAAGCACTGTTACTTCACGTCGGTGTTTCTGTGTTTCGGGTGGTAGTACCCCGGGCGAGCCGACCCATTCATGCTGAATCCAGTAATAACTTCGGCGTGGCTCTACCATTTTACACCATCTTAGATAGACTACACAAATATTCAGCTGCTACGAATAATACGCCTCACTTATATATTGTATTCAGTATATTATTAGTACAGTAGCTTCTGTCACGAAGATGTCTTCAACAAAAATAAATAATAATAAAAACACTAGTCTAAATTACAGGCCCTCAAAGTCTATATATGATTAACCCCTTCGTTAGGATTGCCTTGACTGTCACTTCAACTAGTCTGCAAGATAACAGGATTTAATACTAAAATCCAAATCTGAGACAATGTTTCAAATGCCCGAGAAAAGCTTTTCCCGTAATTCATTAAGTGACTATTATTACTTCATAAAATTATGCCAACTGGGTACTCCTATATTGTCGTAAAAGTTGTCTTAAGAAAATTTTTAGACAAATAATAATACTGTGATTTTAATTAAAAATACAGCACGTTTCCGTTTTTATTTTTCAATTGTTGAATCTCAGACACCGTTATAAAAGCTATTCGAATAATATAAAACAAAACAGCAAAATAATCGATAAACTATGTAGGGTTTTAGAACAAAAATATCATTTTCGTTTTAGAAATATATTCTATTATTTTCTTTTATAAAATTATCAAATCCAAATTGCAGTACTACCTAAATCTAACTGCGATGATCGTGTCAACTTGATCAATCAAATAATTACTTAAATAATAACTTAATCCAACATATCAGAGAGATAATACGAAAAAACTATAATGTGTTTCCAGATGCTCAGAATAATCTTGGATTTTGTACAACGTGAAACGAAATGTATATGGGAAGAAAGAAAAAAAGTCGAAAATATTTTATTGTCATCTAAAGATAAAATTTACAAAAAAATACCATTGAAACATAAAAAATAAATCTGTGACAAAAGACGTCATCGTATTGCCGCCTGTAACGATGATTACAAAATGGCGCTGGTTTTCAGTCAGGGTTTAAGTATTTCGGACGCGGGCACGTCCGTCGCTCCGGCAGAACTTCTGCACAGGCCCGTGTGGTTGGCATTTCTCCCTCCACTTCGGGGGGCAACTCTCACCCTCCTGGTCTACTTTTCCTGGAACGACGATGACCAACTAGGGGCCGACCCCTGCTGGGGAGTGGTTGTCAGTCGGCAGCTCCTGCTCCCCGGCATAGGTGATTGAAGGCACCATGGGGTTTTAGTCCGTGCAAGTCGGACATACCTCACCCTCAGCTGCCCGGCTAGGGTGGGAATCGGTAGGGATTTCCCCATGTTAAAAAAAAAGGCTTAAGTATTTCCAACAGGCACGCAAATATATATCACTTAATTCCCACTCCAAATTCTTAAGTATAAAAAACTTAAAATATATATACCTTTATACATCATTGCATATTATAAAACAAAGTTCTATGCCACGTCTGTCTGTCTGTTCGCGATAAACTCAAAAACGAATTAACAGATTTTCATGCGGTTTTTACCAGTAGATAAAATGATCACGAGAAAAGTTTAGGTGTATAATTTGTCAAGGTTTTTTTTATTGTCAGCGCTGGACAACGTCCGCCAGGACCGATAGTAAATCTATAAATTATATTAAAGAATACATGAATGAAACCCAAGCAAAAATAAGAACAAAGACGTTTTTTTTCTCGAATTGACTACGCTATTGGCCTCGTTTAACCGTCAAATCCATTCGCGTGAATAAAACTTGTAATTGTCACGGCGTAAAATTGAGAGACATGTTAATTAACGTAATTCCTACCTATCACCATCATTTGCAATCCAATTTGGATCTGAACACCATTTCCATACTTTAATCAAAAGAAGATTTAATTGAAAATGTATATCTTCGAGTTTTCACCGCAAAGTATATTACCGTTGCGAGAAGAATACGTCCAATTCAACATAGATAGTTAAAAAAGTGAAGTAAAATTATATAAGTCGGTGTTTTACTATAAAATAACTTGTCTTATTTACTTTGATTTATTAAAAACTAGCCGGCCCGGTAGATGTTGCCCCGCTCTGATTATAAAAAAAAAACCCTACAAATTACCAAAATCTTCCTCATAAATCCCTCTATCCACTGGTGAAAGCCGCGTGAAAATCCTTTCAGTAGTTTTTGAGTTTATCGCGAACAGACAGACAGACAGACGCGGTAGGGGACTTTGTTTTATACTATGTAATGTTTTACTATAAAATAACTTGTCTTATTTACTTTGATTTATTAAAAAAATGTATTACTTCAGTCTACGTCATTTCATTTAGTTTTTTCGGTGACTTAATTCAGTTTTATGCTAATTATCGTAGTGTATTATGCCGTTACTCCATCTGCGTTGGAATTATTTATTATAACATATTTTATAAGAATGTGTCTTAACTACGAACTTTTTTAATGCTTATTTAAACGCCTTTATATTACATATGGTGCATTTTCTACATCGACCAAATAGTAATATAATTACACTACTTATCCCTTTTTTTTTTTTTATATGGAGCCGGGAAAAGAGAGTGTTGTGGAAGGGAAAAACACAGAAAACACAAAAAAGGCGGCCACCGAAAAAAACATACCCCCGCCGGCGGTCGCGCTGTGCCGGCGGGAGCGAACCAGGGAGGGACGCCCCCCCCCCCCCGGGGGGATACGCGCCGGGACCCCGACCGCCAAAGGGTTGGCGGGTGTGTGGGGGGGACGGAGCAGGGGGCACAACACACCCCACCCCCCCACAAGGACTGATTTAGAGCGCTTCATTTATTTTTGAAAATAAATTTAAGTCAAACATGTTAACATGGCCAGACTTCAAACGCATTTTCTCAGAAATTTCAATTTTTGAGTTACTTCTGTTTTTGATTAAAGGTGAGATTTGCTTTGTCGAAACACAATAGATGTGTGTAATTATCTACGCTGTTATTTATAATTGCGTAAAATAACATTTTTCTGTTATAAGTAGAGTAACCTATAAAACATTCACAGTGCCGTCTCTATTTAAAATTTACAAGCTGTGCCCACGGCGACATAGGCGTTTGTATGCCACCATTATTTTTTATAATTATTATTTGTTGTAGTAAATAGTTGAGTTACAGTAATATCAATATTTTGCGTGCCCAAATATGCTATATGTATATTAATTATTATTACAATGGGTTGGCCGGTTCAGACAGTAGCGATATCAGTAGCTGTAAAACGGTTGCATGTAAATAAAACAAATAAATAAAAGTCCAAGTTTGTACTCTGCGCCTTTAGCGAAATATATATAATTCAAATTTTGTTGAGTGTAATTGGAAAACAGAAGCTCATAGGTGACCAAAAATATTCTTAAAAAGTGAATGCATCAAATCTTTCTTTGGACGGTAGAATAGTAAAATAGATTACATAATCCTGTCCAGAACAACACACTTCGATGTTCCAAATTTCACGGTGATTGGTCAGACAGTGCCGAGTTTTGTAATTGCAAAATATACAACATCCTTGTTATATCTATTCATTGCGTATTGTCATTTCCAATGAATTTAGTACTACGGGATTTTGCTGCCTGGGTATAATAATTTTCGTAATTCCTTTAGGTATAATTATTGGAGACATGTTTAGTGCTCATGTAATTTCTCAGCCACTCGGTGTATTTAGATCTTGATATATTCATTGTTTTTGCCTTTTAAAAGTTTCGGCGGATCGTGGTTGTGGGCATTGTGTACACTCTGGATAATACCATTTTCATCAAGAGATATCTTCGCATTACAGCCTACCGAAACTTTTCTGGAACAATAGCACAGCCGGAATGACGATCCTCTTTTGGAAAATGTATGACTTTGATACAGTACTACCTCCTTTCCTCCGATAGTAATTATTTCACATGTGTCTGAAAATACGAAAGAATTAATTGAAATAATCACAACCTTTCATTTGTTTTTGTAAAACTTATCATAGGCTTCGGTGTTACTTCAAGAGTTGCTTGAAAACTTTTTGAAAGATAACTTTTAATACTAGTCATATTATTATACTTTTAGTCTAAAATTTGCTTACAATTGGTGAAAAGGTAAATAAAAAAAATAATAACGTGACAGTATGTTTTTATTTCAGCAGTGCAGTATTTATTTAATAAAATGTTGAAAAGAAATGACGTGAAACAATATTGATATTGGATAAATAACGATGAGACGGACGTAGCGCCATCTGTCATTCAGCATTATTAATAATTTCGTTTTGTTTGAAAAACGAACGACCGTTGATCATTTATATATTGTTCATACAAAAATATTAAAATCGCGAATAAAAAATGGGAGAGTGAGGTTAGGAAGGTGAAAATTTGGGGTTGTAGGTATCTTTTGATGGCAAATACAAAAAATAAAAACTCTAAAAAAATTTGAAAAAAATTCTGGATACGGACACCATAATCACCTAGAGGTATAAAATATACTTCTCGACCTATTCTCATACCTACCAAATATACATTTAAAATTTCATATAAATTGGTCCAGCCGTTTCGGAGGAGTTCAAACACTAACACCGTGACACGAGATTTTTATTTATTTTCTTTAAGATTTTCTCATATTATATATCATCCCTGTGTGATATATATATTTTTTTATCATATTAATTAATGATCTCAGATTTGTCTTAAAATATACAATACGTACGTATACAGTCGACTCTCGATAATTTGAAACTTTGTAATTGTAATTAATTGTAACGACTCGTTACGGACTGAAATTCCATCAGTGTCATCTCGATGGTCGGAAGTCGGCCACTGTGCGGTTCACACGTTCGTTTTTTTCGCGTACGTTAGTTCTTTGGAATGAACGCCCAGCGGCGGCGTGTCCGGACCATTACAATTTACCATCTTTCAAGAAACGAGCGTACTCCTTTCTCAAGGGCCGGCAACACATTTGTGATTCTTCTCGTGTCGTAGTGTTGTGTCCATGGGCGGCGGTGATCACTTATCATCAGGTGACCCGCATGTTAGTTTGCCACCAAAGGGCTAAAAAAATCCCGATAGTTTAATTTGTTTCAAGGTCCCTTGAAAAGAACCTGATAAATTAAATAAAACCAGTATTGATTGGTCCCTTCGATAATTTAAAGTTGAAGGAATAGTATCTTGCTCGATAACACGAAATAATTTGAAATCCGGGCTTCCATACTTTGTATAATTTGAAGCATTATTTTTTTCGAACTGACTATACGCTATTGGCCTGATGGGCCTTCACAGCTTCATCGGATTAATGGGGCGAGCGCTTATAGCGTTCAGCCGCTTGGCAACAAGTTCAAGGGTGCCGAAGTGGACGAATTTCGGCGTAAGCTGTTGCCTTGGATGCAACAACGCGAAACTTACTAAACTAAACTATATAAGCTGATCACACATGTACGAATTAATAAAGTACATAAATGTGTACCAGCAGGTGTGCTTCACGAACTCAATTATGTATTATGTATCTGTCAAATTTGAAGCATTTATAATGCAGATATGTATACTGTCGTTTGTTTGCTTATGTGCACAGACCTGTCGATTGTTTATATAAATAACGTATAACTGAGTTCGCAGTTCCCGTTCCAGTACTTCCTTCGAACGTCAGAGTAATTTTATAGACGGTCAATTTTTTTTTTGTTTACTTAATTTTTTTCCTCCCTTTCTCTTGGTTATACAAATTTCTATTATTTTGAACGCGTTGAGTGTCACGTAATCGAGGGTCGACTGAATACACATCAACGTTTCTCTTTACCAAAAATTCAGATTCTTATAAAGCCCAGCAGACGTTGTCTCGCCCTGATAATAAAAAAAAATCTTAACAAATTATATACATAAACCTTCCTCGTAAACCACTTTATCTACTGAAGACAATCGCATGAAGATCCGTTCAGTAGTTTTTGAGTTTATCGCGAATAGACAGACAGACGTGGCAGAGGACTTTGTTTTATAATATGGAGTGATAAAGCAAGTAATAATGCCTTCTTGCTTAAATTTTATAATACTTTCCCTCAGGGGTTTTGAAAAACTGCGGCGGCGGATGACAGTGATCAGTGTAAGCTTTGACGAGATATCCATCTTTATCGAGTTGTAATTTAGCTTTGCACAGTTGGGAAGCCTTTTTAGAACAGTACAGATGTCGCGGTGAGGCACCTTGCTTTGAGTACGTGTAACCGTCATACAGATACACAATTTTTTTATTAATAGTTATTATCCTGTAATCTGAAACAATTATATTGAACTAATAAATTTGTTCATTGTTTTCTATGAAATTCTAATTAATAGTGACTAATACTGTGATTAACAATGACTAATTCATTAATTTTCCAACTACAATATTACGAAAAAAGGACTTTTCGCAATTACTTCTTTATTAATAACATTACAGTTCTTCAGTATGAACTAAACGAAATAACGATAAAGAAAATTGGTTGAAAAACAGAGAAGGGGGATATATTTAATTGTTCATAAATATATTTATCATCATCATCGTCAGTATGTAAGAGACCCGCTGCATGGTCATAGGCCTCTTCCCGAAGGAAGATATGGGCATAATCCCCGCGCCAGCCCACGACGTATTAGTGATTTCAAACTCTGAGAAATCAACAGTTCTATGTTTTCCCGCATACAGCAGGACTACAAGAACATTTCTCAGGTTCAGGTTTTCGCACGTTGTTTTCCTTCACCGCCAGTCGATAATTTTACCAATTTGAATTAGCAAATGTACGCGAATTCCGAAAAATTTGTTGGTACATGACAGGATTCGAATCTGCGGTCATCGGATTGATATTCCACCGGACAAACCACTACACCACCACGACTTAATAGATAATTATATATTAATAGATAGTTATATTTTAGGATATTATATATACTAATATTATAAAGAGGTAAAGTTTGTGAGGTTGTAGGGGGTAATCTCAGGAACTACTAAACCGATTTAGAAAATTATTTTACCAATAGAAAACCACGTTATTTATGAGTGTCATATTAACCCGAAAAATGAAAAGATTTTTTTGTGGTAGTCGGATATTCAAAGTAAGTCGGAGAAAAAACAGTCGAACGAAAACGTTTTTTACGAACGCTGCCTTAACGATGAGAGGTATATGATCCAGTTCTAGAGAAAAGTTGTAGAGCTTGATAATGCCTACAAAAAAGTCAAAGACATCATATGTCTAACTTTTATATTTAAGTCACAAAAAGTAGTTTTTTATAAATGTTTACCGCCCAACGAAGTGGGCAAAGGTCAGCTAGTTTACATATATATACGTACACAAATAATTTCCAAGAACTAACTCATTCGGTTGGTACATATCAAATGTACTTTCAATAAAAACATACTCTTAACACATGTAGTTGATATGATTTGGATCATTTAAATGTCATTTTACTTGCATTCATAAATTATTTGCAAGCGTCTTCGACTATTTTCGATAAATTCTGACCATACTGATCGCTGATACAGGACTAAAACCTGCATATAATATAATAATATCATAAACCAAAATACTGAAGATCATTAGTTAGTGGTGGATCCTCGTCTTGGACTGATTCCGCGAAAACGAATTTAACCATTTAAACTTCATCTAGGGGATCATATATATAATACAAACCAATTGTTTCACCTTTAGGGCAAAATATATATTTTATTTAATTAAATAATACACTTAGAATACAATTTGACATTTAGTCGCCAAAATGTTATTAGTCGACAAAGAACAATGAGCTCAAGTTATAAATGCCATTACAAAAAAAACTCATAATAAAATTACTTCGAAATAAATATCAAGAAGTGAAATAACCGAGAATCTTATTCAAGTGAATCCAAGATAATTATGCGACATGGTTATAGTCCTCGCCAAACTTTTTGATGGCTTTGAATATAGTTAAGCAGAACACAAATTTAGATATAACATACGTACTATATTAATCCTTTGCACTCGAAGTTTTTTTCATTCGTATTACTAGCACCTTGGAATGCGGAGTATTGCTCGAGCCGCGATTGTCTGCTATTATCGAGAGCATAACAATCCGCGAGCCGCGACCCTTATTTGTCACCAACAGCGAAACAACCTACAACTAGTTTTAACGATTTGTTTTTGTTCTTACGTTAAAAACTGAAAATTATTTGCATTGTCTCCGTAGCGGAGCCCTCGAGCTTGAAGACAAATTTTAAATGGCTCCGCTCCGGAACCCTCGAGTGCAAAGGGTTAACCTTGCAAAGGGACTAGACAGCTTAAGGATAAAGAAATGTCAATTTTAGCTTCTTATAATAATATTTTAACTTTGTTTTGTATTAAGCTCTTGACTATATTACGCGCAAACCCGAACTTACGGCTATATTCACAGCTGCCAAAACGATACATGTGTTTAGATTCTAACAATTCTGGTTAAGGCGCACTAACCAATAAAAGAAAAAAGGTCATATAATAAACCTATAATCATAATTTTGATTTTAATTCTGTTTACAATTTTATGTCTGCTTATTCTGGTTTATATTATTTGCAACCCTTCCTACAATTGAGTTGAAAGTTGAATTGAGCTCAATCCAATTTTAGCCGTTCCTAATATTTTTCGTTATTTTTCAACATCTTTAAATGTTGGTACATATAAAATATAAAGGCCATAAAAAAATGAAAGACATTATGAACGGCAAAATTTGTACTTCGTTCTCGGTGTGTAACAACCGTAAATCTTAAAAAATGTAACATGTCATGTGAACGATTAAAACTGGGTTTAGCTCATTTTGATACGTAATGACACACTTATCACATGCCATCTTACCAGTCCATTCCGACATTTTATTTACAATCATCTACCAATCTATCATATATGATAAAATCTACCAGTAAATAAAAAAAATCAACTACATACAAATACAATATCCGATACTTAATTTATTTGTAGGTAAATTAAAATTGTCAATAACAACACTAAACCAATATTCCAAAATCTCGCTTATTACAATAAGAGTATCCGTCTTATTACAATAAACTTTAAATACACATTGAACACTTGTTTAACAAAGTTTGATCACAAAAGAGTGTCTTATCCTTGTTTAAAGACAGGCATTGTTTAAATGTAAACATTGCCTAACACTTATCTACGACTTATCTGTCTTATTTTATTGTTGTGATTTATTCTATTTCTGTTTGCTGGCAAAAGATGTTACGTAGAAAATTATAAAATTTCGTGGATACAATTTATTTGGAAGATATAGGATAAATTAAATAATTTTAGAGATTCCCATATCACAGCTACTACTATATGATATTATTGACATTTGATATGGATAACAATATTTAATCTGAGATCATACTGTTCTTCCACTCTACGCACCTTCACGTAATATATTTCTTATTTGAAAAATAACATATTTTCATTTAACCAATATGTCAAAATAATGATACCTAATTTTACTTCTAATAAACTAAATTTTGATTTTAATGAAGATCTGAACAAAATTATTATTCATATATTCATATTGTTTGCGAAATATTTATATTTAATTAAACGTTTTTGAATGATGAGTTTGAATTGAATGAATGGTAGTCATAGTCGCTTACATAAAAGACTTAAACCAGATGTTTAGTTAGAGATCGCTTGGGCACGCTTTTGTAATAAAGTATTTTAAACGTGTGTGCAATAACTTTTAAATTTTCAGACACTGTTTAATAAAACTCGTGTTAAACGCGATGGTATCTGCTATTAAATTCCATGTAGTCTTACAAACCTAAACTCAAATCTGCATGCAATTCCTGATAGACATGTAAGGCACTCAAATTTTAATATAAGATCCATCTTTAGTCAGAATCAACTGTGGCGGTGGATGATTGTGCTCAGTTCTCGCCGATGCAAAACTTCCGTCTTTATTTAAATATAATTTAGCTGGACATCTCTGACTCAGTTTCCTTGAGCAATGGTAATGCAATGTTTCCTTGCGGCCTTGTTTTGAATACGTGTGTTTATCGTACAAGAGTACTGTTTTTCTATTAAGCAAAATCATTTTGTAGGTATCTGAAATTAGGAAATTTCTATATTTAATTTAAATTACCAAATGTAATTGTTTGGTAGTAAAGCAATAAGGCGCAGATATTAACGTACGAGTTTTACGCCCCTTTGAATATGGATGGACATACGCAGAGTAATGTACCTGGATCGCGGGTGACAGTTTCTTGCAAAGTGTCCGTACATCTGACAGTAGTGATAATGTGAGGGTATGAAGGATTAGCTCGGCGGCTCGACAGTAAAGCTGGTGAGGTAGCGCAGGAAGGGCAGGGTGAAGATGGTTTTTCGCTCCCTTGAGCGGTCTAGAATGACCAATACCAGGTAGTAGGGAGCCTTACTACGGGGGTGGTATATACGATGTACCTCTTGGACTGGAAAACCTTTCGACTTAAGATCGTCACTCTCACAATACTCGCGAAACACAATAACACAACGCACCACACTGTAACACGACGTATCACTATACTCGAGAGTGTTCCTCAGTAGAACGCTCAGACTTGCATGAACGTGACTGCATCCGAATCGGAACTCACCTTTTTCATCGACACCTTTTTTCTCGTCGATGATTAGATGCCGTCTCTGTTTAAATATATTTTAGCCTGGCATCTTTTACGCCGCTTTCCAGAACAATAGTTATGTAATTGTTCTTTGAGATCGCCTTTTGAATGTGTGCTTGTCATACAAATGTACTGTTCTCTTGTTAAGGTAAATTAGTTCGTATACGTGTCTGCGAATTACAAGTTAGATTAATCGTATTGTAAACTAGTTTCGTTGAACATTACAAAATGGCAAAGGTCGAATCCAAAAAATAAGTACCCTAGAATCATCTAGGAAAGATTCCGCATCGTATGGGCATAACTTTATATCCCTCACATATTATGAGAAGTGACGAAAATCATGGACCTAGAAAAGTTTTGAGTATGAAGGTGGAAGGATATAGGAGTAGAGGAAGACCGAAAAAGTATGGATGGATTGTGTAAAAATTGTTATGTGTGTAAAAGGTGTGAATACTGAGATACTATCTGACAAGGGCGAGTGGAAGAGGTAATATGCTGTGCCGACCCTACTTAGGTAGTATAAGGGTAAGAAGAGAGAGCAAATTAAATGTCAACCTTCTATTTAAAGAAATAGAGTACAGTTCTCGTTATATTTTTTTGGCCGTTCTGAATAAAGCAGTAAATTCAAACTTGTGCATAATATCATCAAAAGGTGAACACAAAACTAAGTTAAAACATTATTATTGGTATATAAAATTGGCATATATATGTCCTTAAGTCGTCGCGAAGATTTAAATTTTAACATATTTTCCATCTTTAGTCTTGATCAACTTTGGCGGTGGATGATTGTGCTCAGTTCTCGCCGATGCAAAACTTCCGTCTTTATTTAAATGTAATTTAGCTGGACATTTCTTACTCAGTTTCCTTGAGCAATGGTAATGCAATGTTTCCTTGCGGCCTTGTTTTGAATACGTGTGTTTATCGTACAAGAGTACTGTTTTTTTATTAAGCAAAATCATTTCGTAGGTGTCTGAAAGTAGAAAATTTCAATATTTAATTTAAATTACCAGACGTAATTGATCGGTAGCAAAGCAATAAGGTGCAGATAATAACGTACGAATTTCACGTCGCTTTGAATTACAATAGAACTTTCAGAATGAAAATCTGATACCAAGTACCTATCTAAATGTAAGAATAACTGATTTTGAAAAACTGGGTCTTCTAGGTCTATCTGTGTACAGTTTTTAAACATATCACCATTTAACAAAAAATAAGGTTTATCAGCTTATAAAACGAATAAAAGCCCCTTTTCTAAGGAATATATTATATTATTTAAAGTTTTTATGAAGTCGCTTTTTTGTATATCCGTGCAGGTGGAATTTTGTAATTTATTACTGTATAACTTCTAAATGTGTCATAAAGGCTTAAAATTATAAACTCTAAAGAGAAATAAGAAAGATAGTGTTACATATTCTTCAGTCGTTTAAAGAATGAAGGGCACAACTGCTGTTTTATGCAATTTTTTTATGTATCAGAATCAAGATGGTTCTTCGATGTAATCGTTTTTATTCATGTATAAGTTTCGGTTGTCGAATTACAAACTGCAAACAAACGCAAACGAAGTTATGAGCACCTGATAGTATAATGTATTTTTATCACATGAATATAAATATGCACAAAAATATATACATGGTGTTAGTATCATAACAAATGTTTTTTTTATCTCGAACTGAGTGAGCTATTCAAATCAAATCAAAAACACTTTAATCAATTTAGGCCCTAAGAAGGCACATATGAACGTCAAAACTACCACCGGTTCGGAAAACAACCCAGACATCGAGAAGAACCGGCAAGAAACTCGATCTGGTTTATCTTTTTAACAAATATATATAATACTTAGAATATATTAGTTACATGTCACAAACGTTTTTAATGGATGCACAGAGATGAGTCAATTCCAGACATCACCATCGTTCACGTATTGATCTACTCTATAATAGCCTTTTGACACCAAAACCCGCTTGACATGGCGCTTAAATTCGCAATCCGGCAAATCGGTAATATCCTTTGGGACTTTGTTGTAAAATCTAACACTATTTCCCAAAAAACTGTTACTGGTACTAAGTCTAAAACATGGGACAACCAGTTTGTCACAGTTTCTAGTATTTAGATTGTGCCGATTTTTTCGAATTCTAGCTTTTCAAGGTTCTTACGGACATACATTAAATTATCAAGAATGTATCGGGAGGGCAGAGTTAAGAGTTATTGACCTGTTGAGGTCTTAACAGCTTCACCGGGTTTATTAATCCTCTTTGTTTTTTTTTATAATTTAGACCTCGCTCTTAAGAAATAAAACATCGGTCGCGTGTCGGAGTTTACACTCATACTTTTTTAACATGTTGGAAAATTAAATATAGTAGAAACTTAAAGAACATTAAAATATTCAACAACAAACGAATGTGTGCTTCTGTCCTAACATCGTCCGCGTGGAATAGTTCTTTGGGCTTAGTTAGCAACTCTAACAACACGCAGCGAAAATTCTCAAAAGGAAAAAAAACGATTTTGAAACATTCTTTATTGGTGCCCCGCTGATATTGGTCATAGCGTGATGATATATAACCAATAGCCTTTCTCGATAAATGACCTATCTAACACTGAAAAAATGTTTCAAATCAGACGAGTAGTTCCTGAGATTAGCGCGTTCAACCAAACAATCCCCCAGCTTTATAATATTAGTATAGATTACTACTACTCTTATCTCGTACTTAACTCGAGCCGTCATTCAAATCATAATAACTTTTGATAGAGTAGATCGATTTTAATAAAATAAAGGCTAAGTTACACCCGAGAATATGTTTTATGATTTTCATAGTGAGGTTTTTATGTGAACCCAGTACTTTAGCAGTGATACGTATTCATACAAACAGGCAGACAGGCCGAAAAATCAATATTTTTGTCTGTAAAAGTGCGATATGCACTAATAAACGCAACGTTTACCGGCAACCAGGTAGCCCGCACGCTGTTCGGAAGAACATAAAGAACTGGCTTTTTGAAATTCGCTGTCGAAACCGTTGCTAGCTCTTAGGCGAATAGTTACAGGCAAGTGACAGTTGACGTGTCCTGCTCATATCATTTTAATATTTATATTTTCCTTCAATACAATGAAGTATGAAAAAGTTTTAATACAAGTTGAAATTAGTTATGATATCATTGTGTTTAATTTATCATTATTTATTTTATGAATATATTTTATAATTTAACTCTATCAACTTGATATTTTATAATGTAAACTATACTCACTGTATAGTAAACGTCTACAAAAAGGGGGAAGGAACTTCGTTCCAACTGGGGGTCCATAGACCTCTCAAGCTTTTTTTACATTACCGCCAATATATGTAGGTTAGTTTTTATTTTAATTGAACCCGGTAGATGATGCTATGAACGGGTTGTAGGCTTATTTTAAAATATTTCGCACATACCATCTGGGTATATGTTTGAGTGAGTCCCTTGATAGTTTGGATTTACAATTGGAAACGATAAGTGTGGCTGCAATCGGGTTTTAGATTTATTAAAATTATTCGCGTTTAAAAATACAATTGAAACCGGTGATAACCGATTTGATGCAGACGAAGTTGTACGGGTCAGCTAGTTAAAACATAATAAAAACACTAAAATATTGAAGCCCATCGGTCCATTGGAGGGTGTCTGTTTATTTGTAAAAATAAATAATTAATACTATCTTTATTCTATTTTAAGTTATTGAAATGAAAAATATCTGATAAAATAAATTCAAAGTTTAACATATTTCCCATCATTAGTCTTGTACAAATTTGGCGGTGGGTGATTGTGCTCATTTCTCGTCGATGATAAAGTGCCGTCTCTGTTCAAATATATTTTAGCCCGGCACCTTTTACGTCGCTTTCCAGAACAATAGTAATGTAATTGTTCTTTGACACCACCTTTTGAATATGTGTGCTTGTCATACAAAAGTACTGTTCTCTGGTGAAGAGAAATTACTTCGTACGTGCCTGCGAAATAGAAGTTAAATTGATGTGATCCTGGTTTTATTGTAAACTAGCTTCGTTGAGCATAAGAAATGACAAAGGTCGAATCCAAAATAATACGTACCCTAGAACCATATACCTACGAAAGATTCCACACTG
The DNA here is from genome assembly GCA_036509395.1 of Antheraea yamamai. Taxonomy (NCBI): domain Eukaryota; kingdom Metazoa; phylum Arthropoda; class Insecta; order Lepidoptera; family Saturniidae; genus Antheraea; species Antheraea yamamai. The sequence goes on along the minus strand of AP028429.1, from coordinate 4,148,017 downwards.
AATGGACATAATCCTATGTCGATAAGTTTAGTAGTTTTGATGTGATTGAACCTTAAAAGAACTGTAATTTCGGTTATATATTATACTAGCGGGCCCGGCAGACGTTGTCCCGCCCTGATTATATAAAAATCTGGGAAAAATTACCAAATAATTATTAATATACCAAAACGTTCCTCGTGAATCACTTTATCCACTGGTGAAAACCGCATAAAGATCCGTTCAGTAGTTTTTGAGTTTATCGCGAACAGACAGACTGACAGACGCGGTAGGGGATTTTGTTTTATACTATGTAATGATTTAATATTTATAGATAATATTCCGTAGCAACAATTATTAAATTAGCCATTACCAATTCTAATTTTCTAGTATTTCCAAGAATATAGTACACGCAACTATAACGAAAATATAAGGGAACATTAATCCCATAATGCAACTAAATAGATTCTTGACTATAATTACGTGAATAAAACTATCAAACGTATTCTTGATCAGCGCATTGATAAAATTTTCATTATAGCTGCTAATACCAAAACATGCCGTTAAGTATTTGAAATTATCATACACTAGCGGGCGTGACAGACATTGTCTCGCCCTGATTATAAAAAAATCCTTGACAAATTATATACCAAAACCTACCTCATGAATCACTTTATCTACTGGCGAAGACCGCATGAAAATCCGTTTTTGAGTTTAACGCGTACAGACAGACAGACACGGTAGAGGACTTTTTTTATGCTATGTAATGATCAAGTTATATTGATAGGTGACGGAAACAAAACACCATATGTATCCTGCCAATGTTTGTAATATAGACGTTTAATATTACTATAAAACTTACGAATTACTTACATATTCTATGACATTCCACTTAAGTAAACAAAATTATTAAATAAGGTCTAATTCTAATTGAATGGTAAGCTTCTAGTTGAACAACAGCTAAATTCAAACTTCCGCATAATATCGTCAAATGTTGAATACAAAACAAGGTTAAATTACCTATACTTATCCCGTCCAACAAATACAAATATTTAATAAAAAAAATCTCCTACATCAAACTGTGAAGTGTGTGGGGCTGATATAGCCATAAAAGCCCCCTAAATAAATTTAAATATATAAACATATATACTAATATCATAAGGCTGAATAGCTTGTTTACTTGAACGCGTTTTCACAGGAACTACACTACTGGTCCGATTTTGTTCAGTATTAGATAGCTCATTTATCGAGGAAGATTATATGCTATATATAGTCTGAGCAGCAATGAAGCATGTTTCAAAATCGGCATTTTTTTACCGAAAGCCCAAAGTAACTATTACTCGCAGACGAAGTCGCGGGCAGAAGTCAGTAGGAATATATAAAATTGGCATTTATTGGTCCTTAAGTTGTCGCGAAGGTTTAAATTTTAAGATATTTTCCATCTTTAGTCTTGATCAACTTTGGCGGTGGATGATCGTGCTCAGTATTTGCTATACCAAAGCTGCCGTCTTTGTTTAAGGTTATTTTAGCTTGACACTTCTGACTCAGCTTCCTCGAACAATAGTAATAGCGCTGTTCCTTCGGTCCTTGTTTCGAATACGTGTAGTTGTCATAGAGTAGTACTGTTTTTCCGTTAAGTGATATCCATTCATAGGTATCTGCGAAGGGAAAGTTGATTTAATTTGACCTTCGTTTTACGATGCTTAATATATTACAGAAACGCACAGGACCTATTGAGATAAATTTAAAGATTATAGTGAACGTTACTCTGCACTTCCTCGAGAACTTTTCAGGTGGATTCAATGATAGATTTTCATAAAGTAACAAAATGAAATACGAAAGATACAAAATTTATCTTTATTTTTTACATATTACTAAGTTTATTTCTATGACAGAGATAATGGTTAGAATTTTAAATTGAATTGAATTTATGGAGACGTTTATAAATATATCTAATAAATTTTATTCAATTACTGCACAGGGTTAGGCTCAAAGTGTACACGTTCAGAACAAGGAACAACGGATTTGTTAGTGAACAGTTTATGATAACTTTTCAGAAACTGTAACAAATTATTTTATAAATATCAAGATAAAGTTTTTAAAAGCTCCTACGCTCCTTTTTACATTTATGGTTATAAAAAACATATCACACACAATATAGCTGATCGGTTTTCAACAACTTTTGTAAACAACAATAAACTTAAACGTGGTGATTATTACAACAACCAAAACAAGTATTATTTAACACATCTACAAAAAAAAAATAGAAATTACTGAAAGATATCGTGAATCTACTCTTGAATTTCTGTTATTACTGATAATGATAATGGTCAGCCGATGTTATCGTAACGTACGAACAAGCAAACATTACGCAAAACTAATAGGTATGACAGAAAAAAAGATCACGTTACTCATAGGCGAAGTCACGGTACGAATATCAAATTTTAATATCGTGTTAGTATTATAAATTACAATCGTATCTAAATTTAAAAAAATACCAAAGAACAAAATAATTGACGGTTATCTCCGAAACGGTTGCACCGATCTAGACAGGGCATTCACTGGCATATAGCTGAGTTATAAGGAGTAACCGAGCCTATTTTTATTTAAGAAAAAAGGTTTCTTCGCACTTACAATAAAGTACAGAAGGCATGTCCAAAACCGCAAGTTTTCACAAAACAAATTTTCTTTGCTACATCCCAACGTCCGGTTTCTTCGCAATTACAAAAAATTAAAGAAGCCGTGTTCAATACCATACGAACCCCATACACAAGTTTACACCGTCCGTAGTCCGGTGAAGCTGTTAAGGCCTTGTTGGGCCAATACCGTGGTCAGTTCGAAAAAAAAAGGTTTACACTGAATAAATTTTCTTTGCTACATTCCACGCGGACGTGGTCGCGGTTTAAACATTAAAACACAATCCCACGTAATCATAAGTAATATTATCTATGTGCGAGTTTATTTGTGTGTCTGTTACGCTTTCATGCCTTAACTACACTAACGCAACAGAAGCTACGAGCAAAAGCTAGTAGTGAATAAGATGAGTTAAGATAGCTGTATGGTATTAAAACATATAACAAAAACGAACAGCTTCTTAAACTGCCAAGTGACCTTTAAAAACGAACCTTCCCAGTATCTTCTTTTTATCTAAGATATTGACCGTCGATAGTGCTGTAAATTTTTGGAGGCGAGTGTATTTAGAGCTGTGGGTGAAAATAATCTTCAGAGGCGGGTCCTAATAGAAGCTGTTCTCATCTCGGCTGCGAATGCTCTACCATCCTGTGTCACAGTTATAGACAAAAGAAAAATATACGTTTCATTTCATAAAGTATATTTCATTTAACTAAAAAAATAATATTTAACAAAATATACTAACCACCACCTACCCACCTACTATTTCGTAAATGATTATCACAATACATAAATTGAAAATAATAAGGTATAGCCCATATACGTCGATGACAATGTAGGTTCCTAGTAGTAAAATAATGATCAAAATCAATTAATATTTCAAAGATGATCCTACAATCGTATTCAATATGTGTTTATGTGTCTAGGGCGTAACAAACTTCCGCCAACTGGGAATTTAATTTGAATCAAAACAAGGAAGCTGCAAACATTTTTGTTTTATTCCCGAACAATACATATACTGCAATTTTTAATTAATAAATTATTTATTTAAAATAGTTACAGTTACAAACGTATTCGTTACCTGTTTATAAAACTGATTGCGGCATAAAAAACTCTGCCAACTGGGAAAGTAATTTATATCGAGATAAGGAAAGTACATTTTTTTTGTTTAATTCATAAACAATACATGTACTGCATTATTAAATTACTGAGTTTTAAATTACCGAGTTTTAAAATAGTCACTCACAGATATAATAATTGGTGGATTGATTGATTACGATTTACCGAGTTATGTGCGTCCCTGTTTTCGGGCTATTCTTTATAAATTCAGTTAAACTATAGATTGCCATATTATTATTTATTTATCATTTAGGTGTTCAAGTTATTTTATAAATAACCAATAACAATTGTCATTAACATAAAGGAAAACTGATTAAAATATAAGTAGATATTAATAAGAAAAAAGCAAGCGTTATGTACTATAAAAAACTAAAAAGTAGACAGACAACGATTTCATGATGTATACTATCTTGTCTTCATTTTAAAGAATGAAGAACGGTTATCAATTATACTGTAACACAAGAGTAACTTTAAATTGAAATATTTTATAGTAAATAATAACAAATAGTTTAACTTTAAGTTATTTTGGAATATGTTATAATAATATATTTTTCCTTATGTTATCACGACTGTCTTTCTAACTCTCTTTTTTCCCATAGTCAAAAACAACTACGGTAAGGGAATGGTGACGTTACGTATTTGTGGAAATTGGTCCGAGGCCTATGATTTTATTTTTTTAATTAATGAAATACGATAATACATAAAACCATTTTTATATTTTAAATGTTACTAAGTATATTTTATAACTGTTATCGAAGGATTTTAATGAAATCGTATTCGGCCTAAAAGTAGATAGCCTGTTGGTAAGCCAATTATCAAATCGTGTTTTTAATAACGAGGTAAATATTGGACGATCTTAAAGGCGGATACCTTATCTGCGTTTGTTTTATACAAAATGTACTGCTTAAATGGAACCAGGCAGATTTCTGTGATATATTTGACAACTCTCTCAATAGGTGGTAGAGCCACGCTGAAGCTATTACTGGTTTCAGCATCAATAGATCGGCTCGCCCGGGGTAGTACCACCCTCTCACAGAAACATCGACGTGAAGTAACATTGCTTGCATTGTTGCGTTTCGTTCGGTCAATGAGAGCGCCGGAGGACCACATCCCCCCACTTCTCCATCCTCCCCATTTTCCCAACCCCTCTCCCCCAAACACAGGCTGGTAACGCACTGGCGACTCCCCCGATGTTTCTAGTGTCTATGGACGGCGGTGATCACTTCCCATCAGGTGACCTGCCTGTTCGTTTGCCCCCTATGATATAAAAAAAAACTCTTGTATAATGTACCTACAAATTTACAGACACTCATTATTACAGTTTCTAATAATGTAATGTATTATTTCTTATTAACGGATGACAAACTATTGACATCATTATTCTGCTGCCGTAAGCGATATCATCTAACTATCCTGTGCATAATTATAACTGACAATGACAACGGTCGGTCGGTGTTATCAAAACGCGTTAACAAGTAAATATAATACAACATAATAGGCATGAAAATAAAAACAATTCACATTTTTCATACTCAAAGTTACGATTAGAGATTGTAGTACGACACAAAACAGCAAATTAATCAACAGCAGAATAACTGACAACGACTTACGTAACTTAAAACACAATAATGTAATTTATTATTCATACATAGTCATTATGGTCATTCATACTCTCTATTTATTATAATGGCAAAACTGTTGTTAATAATAACAAAGCTGTGCATATATCTACAGCAAAAAGAAAAATTTAATGAAACGTAAAACATCTGTAAGCATAAAAATGCATTTATTCTTTTCCATTACTTCATGTTTATACCAATAATGACACAGTATGATAATAACTAATGTACGTTAAAATTAAGCTCTTATATGAACATAATCTCCCGTTATATTAAGCGAGATGAATCAAGATAACCGAATAGTTATGTTATCAAACATACAAGAAAAATATATTTGCTTCATAAGGTAGGCGTCCACATTTTTGCATCGTAAGTATCGAACGCATCGCATCAAACGGAACGTAGTATTTTTTGTGTAGGAAGTCATACAAGTGCGTCCCCTGATCCGCATCGTGTAGGTCGCACGAATCTACCCGTCGGCAATGCCGATGCTGATGCTCCTAGGAACAACTTTTACGGTGCGTGCCAATGCCGATCAGTAGACGGAAACCGCGCGCTCGCTCGTATCGCGTCCGATTCAATCACTGCTGATACAGTGGACACATTGTAAAAAATAGTCCGTTTGATGCGATGACTCCTATACTTATGATGCGAAAATGTGGACGCCTACCTTTAAACAGCTAGGTAACTTCAGAAAACGATGTAGTTATTCTCCAATATATATTTTTATCTATCCTCTGAGATATTGCCCATCAGCAGTGCTGTAAATTTTGGGAGGCGGGTGATTGTGAACCGTGTACGCGTTCTCAAGAGAACCGTAATGATTTATCGTCAGTTTTGCTTCACACTTCAACCGCGTCTTTTTGGAACAGTAGTAATGTCGATTAGTGGTCCCTTTCTTGGAGTAGGTATATTTTTTATACATTACCACAGGTTTTCCATTCAGATGTATGTACTCAAGTATATCTGTAAATAATGAAACAGATATTTAAGATATATTCTCAATTATTTACTTTCAGCTACGCAAACTATTGAAATTTACATAATACATGAGCGAGGTAATAAATTAGAGTCAACAATTTAGTGATTTTACTAAAATTATTGACACCTAAATGTAATTATATGTGTTCATGAAATATTATCCACCGAAGCGAGTCCCCGTACAAGTTATTCGTACCTCAGCTGTGGAAGGTCTACCATCTTAACCATTTTATACGCATGACCGTTTTATACAAGCAAGAATATAAATTTATTAAAAAAAGGAATTAAATAAACTACTTCATCTTAAATAATACAATTTTTTACTAAAAATAATTTTATTACATAGTAAACACCACTAACGATTGTTTATACGGTTATAGCGACATAAAAAAATAAGAAGATTACAGCCGCAGGAATAATATAATACCTTGTTACAAACATATTTAAAAACTTTACCCATTATAATACATGGTGCTCTCCGATTTGGGATCAAGCAAGGTACAAATATTTTTCTTTTATTACTAAGCATTAAAATACATCGCAGTTTTACATTACTGAGATTTTAAAAAGAAACATCACATAAGTGGCTTCTGGTAATGTTTTTGCATTGCTCGAGTTATAGATTTCCTAAATCGGGGAGATCTTTATATCCGAATCTTGTATTAGTGTAGATTGTCATGGCGAATAATAAAATTAATATTACGTAACGATTTTTCTAAGCTCTGACACACATTATTAACGTGTATCAATCTTTATAATTTTAATGTACTACATCATAGAATTTAATACTTACATTCTAATTAATTAATAAAATAATGAATTACGCTGTTACATACGTTGTGTCTGAGAATTATTGTAAATTGAAATAATAGCTTATGGCAACTAATAATAACACGTCATTTAATCGAATGTTAATTCGCAATCTTTTAAAATATATGTATTTTTTTACGTCATAGGAGGCAAACGAACAGGTGGGTCATCTGATGTTAAATGATCGCCACAGTCCATAGACACTATCAACACCAGGGGAGTCGCAAGTACGTTGCCAGCCTGTATTTGGGAGGAAGGGGAGGCATGGCGGAGAGGAGAGGGGTGGGGAGGTGGGTCTCCGGTGCTCTCACTGACCGAACGAAACGTAACAATGCAAGCACTGTTACTTCACGTCGGTTTTCTATGAGAGGGTGGTACTATCCCGGGCGAGCCAACCTATTCATGCTTAAACTAGTAATAGCTTCAGCATGGTTCTACCACGTAATAAATATATATTATTATATATTTTTGTTTAGGCTATCATAACTATGGTATTTAAGCCTATGGCGATTTTTCTAGTTATTAAAGTACATGCAAAAGAGAGAGGACATACTGATTTTTGTTTGAATTCCCAATCAGTATACTTCTGCTTCTTCATCGAAATGGTTGAGCAACTAGACTATGACAAAAAATACAACTATTTTATTTTTTAACCTCATACTAGAATTCCGTTATCTGTAATCTAAAGAGATTCAGTTTTAGGTTTCGATATTTGTTTCTTCAAACATAGTTTTCTTATAAAATAAAAGTTTTTTCCCCACATGATTTAAATAGGAACTATATCTAATTAAGTTAACGGATTAATTTTAGTACTATAAAAAAAATTACAGTTACGGTTATTTTGGTACGGGGCCAAAAAAATGTCATTTTCCATAATATAATAAGCACATATTGAAAAAGAACAATGATACTAATTAAATTTCTAATCAAATTTCACATAAACTCCTTCTTTCGTCTTGTAAATATTAGGCATATCGTGATTGTGTGACGTGAGAGCTATGGTCACACTTCCATGTTTATCTAACTTGATTTTAGCCGGGCATCGGAGCGTTTGCCTTTTCGAACAGTATTGGAAGCCGAAAGACGAACCGTGTTGAGAAAATGTATAGTTCCTATATAAAATCACTCTCCTTCCATTCAAAAGTATCACTTGGTATTGATCTTCATCTATAAAATTTATTTTACATTTTTAATGTTGCCTTTAAAAAATTAACTTCATATTTGTCTTCCATTTTCCTATCTCACATAAGGCAAATTCGAATTAACTTACAGAGAAACTATTAAGAGAAAAATATTAGTATATTTATATAACTATATATTATATAGTTTGAGACTGCACAGATAACTGTAGGTCTTGGCTTCTTCATGTTCACAATTAACTACAAACTTTGATTAGTTGGTTCTCAAGCTTTGACAGTTTTATTATTATTATTATTCTGATATTTTCATTAAAAGACAATGTAGTTCTTAAACGAAGTGATATACATTTATTATATTATCTCAGATAACAATATAAATACATTAGTGTTACGTGTTCGTATCCGACATGAGACAGTTAGTTGCGTCCACAAATCATTGGGTTAATTTTCAGTTTGTTTCAGTTATGATTTTATAAATTAAGTAGTAGTTAAGTGTGAGAACACAATATTAACAAATGCATAGTATTATAAAAATATTTTGGTAATGGTAGGTATATTTATTAAGTTGTAGCATTATAGAACCCTTTATCATGACACTAAAACCTTATTTATAGTGGTTAGAATTTAGCAGAAAAAAAATTAAATACTATTTTAATTATTTAATATATCCAAAATGGTTCCTCAAATAATTAACAAATCATAAAGTTAATTAGAACAAACAGATATGCAAGATAACTATGTGGGTACAGCCAACCCTGAAAAGAGTCTACTCATAAGCCCAGTCATAATAGGTGAGAACGGAATTGCTTAATAATGGCTGCAAGATAGCAATTTCAGTTTATGTGCAAGTTAAAACCAAGCCTTACAAAAGCAATGATAGCACTGTCTATGTTTACATAACATTAAAAGTTTTACAAGTAGATCTATAGGAATGTACTCATGCGTCCAGTCATAATAGGTGACGACTGAGTTGCTAAATAATGGCTTTAAAATAGCAATTTCAGTTTATGTGCCAGTTAAAACCAAGCCTTACAAAAACAATGATTGTACTTTCTATGTTTACGTAACACTAAAACTTTTAACAAGTAGATCTATAGAGAGAAGTGCGCGTTTCGGTTTAGATGACCTGAATTTGCCACTTTGAAGCCCATATTTGACGATTTCTGTCACCGTTTTGGTTTTTCCAAATCCAAATTACAAAGCGATACACGCGAGCATTAACCCACTGCTGTAGAAACAATTACGGCAGTAGTACTTTAACAGTTCTTTATCAAATAAATTGTAACATTCTTAGAAATCTTAATTCGCAAATTTAGACACGAGGAAAACAAACTTAGTATATCTTCACATATGTCCCATCATCCGTTTTAAATAGCTGGGGAATATCATGGTTATGTTCTGTAAAGGCTCTCTTTATGCTGCCGTCTTTGTTAAAAGCCAACTTAGCTTTACAGTGAGTACTGGATTTTTTCGAGCAATACTGGTTAAGGGATGATGATCCTTTACGTGAGTAGGTATGTTTATCATATAAAATCAATTGTTTCCCATTTACAGTTATTATCTCGTAAGTCTTGAAATCTATAATAAGAATAATATATATGTTATTTATATAGGCACCTTTTGGAATGAGTTGTGGCTTTCAGTGATGGAGAACTTAATGGCAAAACCATAGCATAACGGTAGATTATTTTCTAATGAATGACTACGTAGCTAACACATTATTTTTTTAGATAAAGATCGCAATATTTTATTCTATTCAAATCATAAACCTTCGCTCAATCTGTTGAGATTTTTTTTTCCTTTTTATTTTTATTGAAGGTTTGTTCAAAGAGAACATGCCACCCTCGTCCAATTTGTTGAGATATTTGAAAAAAAAAATCTGTTTACTACTATTTTTAACAGTATAGAATGAAGACAGGTCGTTTTCTCGGAACGTTGGAAGGTAAACGGACAGTTCTTTGTTTAATTACGATCACCATTGTAGTATAAAAATATGCAGTGAAATTCAATATAACACAATGCAAATTATATTGTTAATTTACAATACAGTTCCAATCAATTCCAGGCGAATGTAGGCAATGTAACGTTCACTATAATATTTACAATACAATTTCTTAATACGCAATAATGATATTTGATATATTATTTTATTATATTGTTACATCTTGGGTAAGAAAACAAAGTCAACAAACCATATCAACCATTCCATAAAAGATAATTTGACAATGTCTTAGAGCAAACAACTGGGTCACAAAAAAAAAAGTCAAATTCATTATGTTACATATTTAATTTTTTCTAACACCACAAGTACATCGAAAAAAATATTGTATAAAAAACCTGCTTAAATGAGAATTGTAAAGTAATTCTGTCTTTTTTTTTTACCTACATTCCTACGGATACCCAGGGTGGAGAGAGTGGGTTATGTCCAACTTACACGTACTAAAACCCCACGATGTACCATCCGCCGCATTGTAGGAGCGGCCAGAGATCGTTTCTGCTATCTACCAGAGAACCGCCCCTGCGGCAGCCTGACAAAGTGGTCGCCAGGCTCCGTCCTTATAGGGAAGCAAGCTAGGTACACAGCCAGCCGAACTTGTGCAATGTGGAGATGGGCCCCCCAGCCCATCCCCTCAGGCTCGGCTACGGTAGCGGAAGGAGTCGGACGTGCCGTCTCCCCCTCCTGCCAGTCCTCCCCTGTCGGAGGGGACCTCTAAAAGCCTCCTCACGGGTCTTCCCCACCGCCTCCCCTTGCTTGACCACACTCGGCAGCGAGAGATCCTTCACTACCGCCGCAGCCAGAGCGCAGCGTTGATCCTCCCACGCAGCACACTCAGACAATTTATGCTGCGCGGTGTCCGTCTCAGCGCCGCACTCGTGGCATGCGGCGGTGGGCTCCTTGCGCGCAATTAGGTGCAGGTACCACCCAAAACATTGATGTCCAGTGAGTACCTGCACCAAACGATACGTTAGGAAGCCATAGTCCCTATTTATCCTCTCCAGCAGGACCGGGCGGACGGCGTCGATGGTATATCAAAGGACAGACTGTTTACTGTTACATTTTAAAATACATTCCAGAAGCTGATCTATATATTTTCGGTGGTTCATGATTATGTACAGCGTAGGCTTGTTTCATAGTCCCGTCTTTGTTAAGAATAAACCTAGCCTCACAACCCAGCGCCAGTTTCTTCGAGCAGTATTGGTACCGGAACGACGGACCTTTCTGTGAGAATGTATGATTTTGGTACATAATAGCTTTTTTGCCATTTAAAGTGATCGACTCATAAGGAAGGTTATCTGAAAAAAGCATACAATTTTTTACATACATTATCTTATACAATATTATGAAACATTGAAACAAAAAGTTTGTGAGGATAGATGAACATTTGCTACTTTTTCACGCAAGAACTACACAAGGTATTTTGATGAAATTTGACAATAACATAACACTTGATTTACGTGAAGGCCAAAAGCTAAAATATAACTATAAGTTTCAAAAAATTTTACCATCTGAGAAATATCTCTGTGTACGCTTCCTAAGCCGTTAGATTTACACTAAATGAAATATGGTCGGAGGTGCGTCGACAATTGGAAATTCCCTCAGTTTTGACCGCAAATCACAAAATAACGGTATGAATGAAGAGAAGGCTAAAGTTGGTGTTAAAAGAAGGGCGATTCTTCGGAGTGCAGTGAAAGAGAGGAGTTATTACTCCACTACTACGATTATTGCCAATATTCATGATAATATCTTTAAAGGTACAGAATTATATGTGCTACAGAGTGCTGCTATAATAAAGAGGTAGTAACCTAGTACCAAGATAAAGGAATAAAGATAGATAACAGCATCAATATAGTACGGATAAAGTTGGTGCTAAAAAAAGGGGATTCTTCTGAGTGCAGTCAAGAACAGGATATGATAGTGCACTAATACTATTATTATCAATATTCATAACAATAAGTACAGGTACAGAATTAATTACATGTCCTTCAGCGCTACCTAGTATCAAGATAAATGAATAAAGATAAAAAACAGAATCAAAGCAATTTAAGTACGGATAAAGTTGGTGTTAAAAGAAGTGCAGTCAAGAAGAGGAATTCCTACTACTATTATTATCAATATTCGTGACAAGAACAAAGATATAGAATTAGATGTGCTGCAGCACTACCTAGTGGCAAGACATTAATCTAAACAGGATACTTGTGATACTACACTGAAGTATCTCAAATGTATGGCTATCAGTCAAAGGATGTCGGGATTTAACGATCCTGGATTTATACACCAATAACCATTTTTATATACACAAATAGATAAAACTGATATCGAAGAATCGTTAAAAATAGAGTTCAGGTAAAACTTTGCTTTCATAATTTGTGAGACTATCAAAAATAATCATGTTTTGAGAATAATTTTATACTGTTAGAGTTAACACGGTTTATGTACGCGGCAAGGAAACGCTGCATTTTATTATTCCTCAAATCCGGTCTTGGGACCATTACATTTTCATGTAAATTTGCTAATATTTTCTATTGTTAATTTCCACAACCTTGCGTCATTCATTTCATAACCATCGTCAGAAGTTCAAAATTTCCTAAACCTATTAAGTAACTCACTTCAAATATCGAAGGTTTAAAACAATTTTTTATACCCCGAGCCGATTTAAGGGGACCTATAACTCAACATTTATGAGAACATGTTTCAAAATAATTTAGTCACATTGAAAACAATACTCTCAAGTTTCCAAATTCTGCTTAATGTAAAATATTGTTGAAAATAAATAAACCAATATATTTATTTTATAATTTACTTAATTTTTTTCCAGACAATATAAATTTTAAAAAAATTTTTTCAATGTCATTTCATTTAACTATTAAATAGTTTATATATTAGATATAAAATAGTGAATTACAAACAATTAAAAATATTATAAAAATTATGAACATAAATGCAAATATACATACAAAAAATGATGGATTTAGATTTTATTTAGTATCACGACAGATAATTATATAAACGGCAGTAAGTATAATAAAAACAGTAAGAGATATGAGATTTCTAATACATCCGGATCTTTCTAAGACTAGTTATAACTGGATAAATGATAAAGCTTAATATTATAATACAAAGGCCTTTGCAACGTCTGTCTGTCTGTTGGCGATAAACTCAAAAACTACTGAACAGATTTTCACGCGGTTTTGAGCAGTAGATAAACATGGAAGGTTTAGGTATATAATTTGTCAAGGTTTCTTTATTATCAGGACAGGATAACGTCCGCCGGGCCCGCTAGTATTAAATAAATCACATTAATCCTCATCACATCTCTTTGAATTTATAAAGCTATCAGCGGACCCGGTAGCCATACACAGTGTGCCAGACCTTAATACAATGTAAATATAAAGGAAATTGAATAAAAAAATAGAAGATGCTGAAATGTTGATAATTTGCTATTATTCTCTTTTCTTATTTCTTTTACTTTTGTAAATCATCAAAAATGTTTAAGATGAGAAAAGATACGTACACACGGACATCGTAATTTAACATATTACAACGACTGACAAAAGCCCGCGACTGCGTACACTGCGTACACTTCGTAACATTATATCATGAAATACATAAACAACATACAATGTAAACTATCACAGTAGTTTGACTAGATTTATTGAAATTCATTAATTCGTTCATTACTTTGATTATGTACTTATAATTACCAAATTATATACTTTGACTAGACAAAATCTTAAAAGTCAATGTCGTCGTAAACTCAAACAAAACTATTATTTATTTTGTTTAATCAATGCCTGGAGTTGCGTTATCTCACGTCTATCTGTTTGTCTGTTTGCAATAAGCTCAAAAACTACTGAACGGATTTTCATGCGGTTTTCACCAGTAGATAAATACATGAGGACGGTTTAGATACAGTATAATTAAGGTTTTTTTTATTATTATTAGTAAGAACTAGCAACTGCATGTGACTTCGTACGCGTTAATTATACCAAAAAAAAACAATAAACCATATGTTTAAAATTACGTCTTCTATCAATTAAAGAATTTTCAGATCAGCAATTCTTTAACTCTTCAACACATTCACAAATTTTACAGCTATAGGACAGATACTGCAGATTAAAAAAGCACCTGAAACTTTAAGAGGGAATGACGTTTTAAAGTACATTTTTGCATTTTGCAAAACACGGGAATTATACGGAACCAGTTCGTGACCACACCAAAATAACTATAACAACCGTCGTAGTGACTCACTTAAGGGTCTCAACTAATAAGGTTAACTGGTGTATATCCGGGTTGGTAGTGATCTACACCCGACTAAACCACGAGCACGATCCGCATACGGAAACACATCACAGTGGCTCAGTTTCTTACATTCCGGAATTAGTATAACAACAAGTACCTACCAATGGATTGTACATTTCTATGTATAAAACAGTCACTCTCTCGGACTATAATAAAAATAAGGTAACAAAATTATAACTTAGAAATGAGGTCACAATTACTTATTTCAGTATTTAAATAAATTATATGGGATTGGTGTGTAAAACGGAACGCAACGTCTAATACTCTGTGGTAAGGCGTTTTAAAGATGGCGCTTTGTAACTTGTTGAACATAAAGTGGTGTAGACTTTTGTGTGTAAAATAAAGTGTGAAAATACTTGTTTAGGTTTGATTGGATCCCACATATATGTACAAAAATATTGTTCTAATTTATTATTATATATATTAGGTACTATGTTACTTTTTTATTTCATTACGCTTGGAGCACGCGCGATTCTGTACAAAGAAGTGTTACATTGTTTAATATTTAACTTTTGACTATATTACGCGCGAGCCCAAACTCACAGTTATATTCAGAGCGGCTAAAAAGATTGTCAACTATATTCCAAACGTTATACACAAAGCTTATTTACAAGGTAATTTCAAGTGTACGAAGTCGTAGGCACCACAAGTTATAAGAATTACATTATATTATAGATGATTAAAATTACAAACTATACGTACAAATTGACTTTTTATCCAATGTTAATTCTTCTGTTAATTACACTCTATAATATTTCCCATCAGAGGTTTGAATAATTTTCGGACACTCATGATTGTGTTCTCTGATAGCATACTTTACACTGCCGTCTTTATTGAGGACCAATCGTGCTCCGCATTTTAGGGTACTCCTCTTCGAACAGTATTGGTAAAGAAAAGACCGGCAACGTTGTGAATACGTGTGTTTTTCGAATAAGATCACGTTTCTTCCGTTCAATTTTATAGACTGGTACGGCAAGCAAGCTGGAATTAGATACTTATGACTATCAATACACCTTTAAAAACTTTGCTCGATATACTTCACTTTGCATTTAAAATTTAAATTTGATGCACAATGTTAATGTATTTGGCCATTAGACGTCAATTTTAAGTGATGGCATTGGTCACCATTTAAGAAAAAGGCAAAGTTGTCTAGACCATGCAGCCAAAACCGACATTATTTCATAATTGCCAATTCTGAAGTAAGTGTCTTGTGATGACTTCAATGTTCTAACGAGATGGTGGCTCCCTTGTTAGAACTTTCGATGAAGTTTTTGTGGCATTTCAAAATTCATGTTCCCTGGTATTATTTTCATCCACTTCTCTTGTGCACAATAATCGAACTATGTTACATAAAACACTGCCAATATTACGAAATATAGAGCCAAATAACACAACATTATGAATAAAATATAAAATCCACTACGGTGACATTTCAGGATCCCGCTAAAAACTAGTATTGATTTATATTATTATTGTATATAATCTATATCGGATAAAAACAACCTATATCGAATAATCAATATACTGCATATGTAACTATGGGTTACGAATAAGGTAAAAAGTCACTTTTTTATACATTTTATTATTCAAATGTAAAACAAATATTCAACAATTGTAATTAAATTTAATTTCTTTACGTTTTTTTTTTTCTCATTTTTAATAGAAACGATCTACTGAATTTCAATACAACAGTTTTCAGTCTTCGTAATGATTGTTGAAATTGACTTCTTGTACAATAATATGCAATATCATCTGAATAAATTAATATATTTTAAATAAAATAAATATTAATTAGTTTAAAGGTACTCAGCATATCACAGATTATAAAGTCATATAGCTAGTAAACATCACACAAGAGAACAAGCCTACCAAGTTAACCAAAATATGACCTATGTATCTTAAGCTTCCGAGAGTAACTCGTCAAATTGACAGTTCGTTATCCACTATTGATTATTTCTACCTATCTCAAGTTACTATTTATCTTCGATAATTCATCTCCACTAATCCAATACCATGCTAAAATTCAAACTATGCACATTTTAAATGAGGAGCTTCAGCAATTTCAGCGTTCCGGTCACCTTGCGTCAGTCAATGAAATTCAATAAACTATCTTCCATCAATCGCTTCTTCTTCTTCATTCTATCACTCAGAGTGCTTCTTGGTATGTTAAACATTATTGAAGCTTTACGTAGACTCAACTGTTTATAAAATATTTTATCGAGTGCTACTTTCATGTTTTCCTTGCAATATGCACCTCTTTTACGATCATGTATTGATTCTAATAGTCCTAAAACGAAACACATAAATATAGCAGCTAGAAGTCTTCACGAGTTTTTATAATTAAATTATCCTATTGCCATGAAGATGCATAAATTTGACGAAGAGTCAACGTCTTTTTGTATTTTGTAGCTTTTAGAGTTTTACCATAATCTCATTTGATGTTAAATAACGCCTTGGTTAAAGATTAAAGATAATATACACGTCAAACTTAGAGGGAACTGGCTCTCAAGTGCAGCTGCCGAAATACACTAACAAGTGCTTGGTAACAGACTGTGACTTGGTGATAGAAAACCCTACCACTATGCACAATGCATTATTGGTATATACATTTTTTTATCACGAACTGCACCGAGCAGTAAGAATGAAGTTCTTAGCATTCCATGGATTCAACAGGCGGGAGCACGAACCATCATGTTGAAAAGTGAGGAATCTGGAGCAATGATTGGGATTGGCAACTCAAATTTAGGTTTACGGAGTTACTACTATTGTGCATAAATATTCACCTACGCGGCCCATATTCCCCGTCCTTCCTTGCCAAATTACTATCCAAAAGGAGCTTATAGTGGTTCTTGAAAACTTAATGCAGTCATAAGGGATTTTGCTAGATAAAATTATCTAGTGAATAGTGCTATGTTTTTACTATGGGAGTGTTACGGATGTTTTTGGTATATCACAAAGACTATAGTAATAATATATAGTCTAAATTTTGTACTACTTCTCTGCTAGTTGAGGTAGCCTCTACTGTTTGTAGGATTTTAGGGGATCTTATAACATTTCCATACCAGTATTTTATAAAAATGTAAGTATCTGTTTGAATTTGATCGATAGTGTATTTACTTATATATGTAGTCTATATCATTACATAGTATAAAACAAAGTCCCCTACCGCCTCTGTCTGTCTGTCTGTTCGCGATAAACTCAAAAACTACTGAACGTATTTTCAAGCGGTTTTCACCAGCGGATAAAGTGATTCATGAGGAACGTTTTGGTATATAATTTGTCAGGGATTTTTTTTTATAATCAGGGCGGGCCAACGTCTGTCGGGCCCGCTAGTAATAATATAATATAAATCAATTCGATTGGTTATTTGTTTCTTATAACTGACCAGCGGGCCCGGCAGACGTTGTCCCGCACTGATTATAAAAAAATCCTAGACAAATTATATACTAAAACCTTCCTCAAGAATCACTTTGTCCATTGTCGAAAACCTCATGAAAATCCGTTCAGTAGTTTTTGAGTTTATCGTGAACAGACAGACAGACAGACGCGGTAGGGGACTTTGTTTTATACTATGTAATGATTAATAAATTTTGGTCTTTTATACCTGAAAACACGGCATTTATAAATTATATGACCTAATTCGGATTACATGTAATTGCTTGAGTTCTCTTCCCCGGTAACCCTGTTCCTAATAAATTGTAATTTTGAATTACACAACTCGATTATCTGGGTTTCAATTAAACAAGACATTTATATTCGCTTTTATAATAACATTTATTATTTCCCTTTATCAAAATAACTTCATATAGGTAACAAATATATGTACATATATTAATAAAACTCCAATTTTAAACCAATATATCTTATAAATATTTTTTTCTTTAGTATGTTTACCGTCAAATATTAAACAATAGAACAATGATTCAATAAAAACTACATAAATAGTAAAAACTACATAAGTAAGTCAATAATAAGTGTTAATAAAGTACTTTGAATTAAAATGGACACTGATATCACACCGATGGTGTAAAAGCTAACTAACTAACGAATTATT
Organism: Antheraea yamamai; assembly: GCA_036509395.1. Classification (NCBI taxonomy): domain Eukaryota; kingdom Metazoa; phylum Arthropoda; class Insecta; order Lepidoptera; family Saturniidae; genus Antheraea; species Antheraea yamamai. Next base: position 4,129,387 of record AP028429.1, on the reverse strand, counting down.
TACATTATTTGTAGGTTAATCAATTAGCCTTTCTCCATCCACGATATAATGATTATATCCAGTACTAGTCCATCCTAATCAACTCTCCGGAAGAATCCTTGAATATGCTAGGAGGTGGATGATTATGTTCAGTATTGGCGTATACTATTTCACCCATATGATTTAACTTGATTTGAGCGTTGCACAGTCCCCGTTTCCTTTTCGAGCAGACCAAGGTACGTTTGTTGTTGTCACGATATGAATACGTGTAACTCTTGTAAAGTATCACGGAACCTTTTCCACGTATCGAAAATATCTCGAACTCATCTAGAAAAATATACATCGAAAATTATATCCTAAAGAATTATAATATATAACATAAATATATTTATACCATCCTGAATAGACTTTTCATATTAAAAGAGATCCATGAAAGAAAAAAAAACAACGCAGTACGTGCCAAAATTTACAATTTATTAAACAGTGCGTTCCTTATATCAATGTAATATTTAATCTAAAGAAAGTTTATACCTACAAGTACGTTTAAAAGATCCAGAAATGCCAAAAACTAAACAGTTTTAATTCCATTTAACCATTCTGTTTGTATGTGTGTTCGTAATTCTTGTCCTCATAAACAGTTGTACCGGTTTTATGTTTTTTTTTATGTCCATGGGTTTCGGTCAGCCATTCGGTTGCACAGTTGTAGAAAACCAAATTTTTTTTTCTCATTTCCTGATGATATTTTTTTATATAAACATATAATCACCTCCCTCCAACCTCCTTCTAACACCTCTAAATATTCGTAATTCTATAATTAAATCTGTGACAGGACAAGATTTGCCTACCGAACCACTAGTGCAGGTGTCGACAAACAACATTCCAAGAGTCAAATAGCAAATCAAAGAGCATTTTTAAACTTAACAAGACAATTTTATGGAAATATTTAGTATTAAAATAACTCGAGAATGCCTTTACTGAATATGTGTTTTACAGCGTTATGCTATTGTTACTTTCTAAAAATGTTCCTCACTTTCCCAACAGGCTTTCGTTTCAAAAATGTTTACTCGTTTCCTACACGGCAAGTCAATACATATTCCGTTTCTACACTAAATATTTTGTGGAAGAGACGCTACCTAGGAGCGAGAAAGCCGCGGTTTGCCGACCACTGCACTAATGTATAATATCATAAATGCTAATCAAACAATATTAGATCTTATTCTTATACGGATAATCGCTAAACTAAAGTTAGTTTCTTCAGACTTAGGTCCTTACTCTTTCTTAGTTAAGAATTATATAGTGCTTTATAGAAGTTATAAAACCTTACTCTAATATTTTTGTCCTACATTTTTATAGAATAGTACAGAAGTGAGCAATATATGAAATAACGGTTAAAACAGATTATTCTGCTCTTCAAAAATTTAAATCATTTTCAGAATATTGCTGACTTTATCTACAGGATTCTTCAACTCCTCTGAGTCCCCGTCATTAGCTGGTACAACAAATCTTTCCGGACGCATATGCCGATATTGCTTGTAGTAACGCAGAAAACTTGGTGTACCTGTATAAAGCAAACGAAGGTAATTATAATATGGTAATAAACTAATATTAATTGGCCTTAGAAACCCTGCGGGTTAACTCATTCCAGCACGGAGCAGTTTCTAGATAACCTTATAATTGTCACTATTTCAGGTAGGCTTTAAGGTGTGGAAATAGGAAAAGGGCTGTTTTGGAAACATGAAAACCATATCAAAAGTTCCTCAGAACATTCCGCATAGTAGTTATTCCCGCCCAATTTGGTCGAAGAATGATAATACATTTATAAAGAATAACTTAGTTAAATATTACAACAATTATTTACATGTTGCTTCCAAGTTATATAAAAAATGCCAATTTTGAGCTCAACTACAGTGAATTATCAAAGGTGTTTGACAACCGCTTATCGACTATTTGTTTTTGTAGAAAATTCCTTTTTTGCGGGTTTTAATCACATTAAAAAAAGAAAAATACTATAGGAAATTTTATTTGTATTTATTAAGTAAACCTATTTAAATACACCCTTGAATAGTACCCTTAAAATAGTATGATAGAATATCCTTCTGTAAGGAACTGAAATAATGCGTAATCTAATCATATAGATTCATAAAAGTATAAACATTATCTAATCTATTTTTATATAAATAATAATGAACATTGAATCTATTATGCCGTATATGGACAATACTATAAGGTTATTAGCAAAAATTGTATTTCTAACCTCTGCGAAAAAAAAGGTTCTTTTAAGTAATCATTTTTTTAAAGAAATTAGCGCATAAGTGGCATATAAAATAATAATAATAAAACAAATACTAATAAACAACCAAAATAACCTAAACTGAAGTTTGTTCTAAGACTTTCAAAAGTATAGCTACAATCGTGTAAATAAAATAATAAACCTAAGTGCAATGACCGGTGCCAAAAGCTACAATGGGCGACCCGGAGATAATAACTTTCGATAGTAAAACGGACAATAAATCCTTTTGTTTTGTTCCTGACGTTCCCACGTTCCCTTTCAAATGAAAGTGAAATCACCTGACGGTAATTTTTTTGTATTTTTCTAGATAATTAGGTCAAATATTAAGCACCCAATTGTTTTAGTTGATTTAGAACGAGAATAAAGTGCAGAGTGTCCTCCAGAAATATTGCTACTGTTTAAGTAGTCACCTGGTATAGACGCGCCACAAGGTTTTCGAGGATAGTTCTATTCGGAATACGAAGAGAAGCAAAAAGAAGAAATCTACAAGCGAACAACAGCCACAACACAGTCAGAATGATTTTTATCTTAGGTAATAAGGATTAAAAAAATATCTAGATATTTAAAAAAAAACATGATCCACCATTTTGAGATTTGGACCTTAAAAGATCAGCCGAGAGGTTAACGAAAAGTATTGCATGCTATACTCCCCTGTCATTAGGTTACTAATGCTACTATACTGTACTAATGCTAATATACTAATGCTACTCCCATACTTGCGTGTATCGCCACGAAGTATTGTCTATGGTCGCATAAAATGCAGGTATGGCAACACATTATCGTTATACCTTACAAATTGTCGGCTTATGTGGTAAAGGACGCAAGACGATACCTCGACACGCGATTTTTACATATATCAAAGGAACTTGGGAACGCTACTTTCAAGTTATTATTGTAATGACAAAAATGTGCAAAGGTTTCTCTGTGCCTTTTATCAAAATTATTTTTAGCAGATTAATTTCGAGCACCAGAAGTAGTTGAAACTTCATCACGCAGGTATGGGAGTAGCATTATAATAAGATTATAGACATGTATTAGTCTGTTAGCGCACTAAATTAATAAAAATGCTATTCTTACAAAAACAAATGAAAAAGACTTCCCAAATATTGAGTGTTAATTGGTAACAAACAAAATTAAACACGTACGAGATTTCCATCAGACGTCCTAACCAGTTTGGGTGGAGGATGGGTGTGAAAATCGATCTCCTCTAGCACCGTTGTTCCGCTGAGAAGAAGCCTTGCCTTACACCCGCTGGACTTTTTTGAGCAATACCATCTATTTTTACTCGTCATAGCGCAATAAGTATGTTGTTTGTAGTATAGTGTTCTCCCTCTGCCTCGGTTAGTAGGCATGAACTCCACGACTTCATCTGGATATGGATATAAAAACACATTGTTTTAGCTAATTTAGAAGCGTATACTTTTTAAGGAAGGAATGAATTTATAATAAATAAATAACACAATTGTTAGAATAAGACAATTTTAAAGAAATTTCACATTTTATTTTTATACTAACATAACAATTTCAAATATTTACATACCTAATAGTTCTCTTGTGGACACAAGCTTGTTTATTCTTTAAATAAATGTATGACATTATATATATATATTGTAGAGAGGACCGGTGTTACTTGGTTCCGCAGCCAGTGTACCTCTCATTCCCCAACACGTGCTCCGCGGGTGGTGCCAAAAAGTAACAAATTTTTAACCGCTGCGCTGTTCCAGGTAAATTGAACCCCGCAGCGACAAATAGAGTAATCAATCAATCGACAATAATAAAATATGGATACTCTCTTAAGCCATACGATTAAACAAAAAAGATATTCTTATACCTTTTCAAATAATAAACAAGCTGTACTCTGTTGCATCTTAAAGCCTAAGAATATAAAGAACAAAGTTATTTATCTTTTATTATGTTAGAGCCAAATGAAATACATACATATATCGACGGTGGAAAAGCTAACTGGATAACTCGTAAAGACTGGCAATGTTTCGTTATATGAATAGCATTTTCACATTCGACACATAAAAATGCACGTTATTATAATCTATACTTATAAATAAGAATCAATTGCTAATTGTTTTTCTAATTCTTTTTTTGTTGCGTTGTTTATATATAAGAAAGGGTTTGAAAAACGTACGGAAGAGTATAAAATTTGTATTGAAAATTTCCATATAAAAAGTGACTTATTGAAACAGAAAAGAGTAAGGAGATCTTAGAAAATAATTACAGGATTGAAAGATTATCGTTGAATCATTTTATTGCATTACATAGTTCTGCCGTAAGAGGAAGATTATTGTTGACGCTGGTTGTATTGTGATAAGAAGGTTTGATTATTCGGTGGGATGCTTTTCTGGTGATCGCTAAGAATGCACAACGGTCGGAAAGATATGGGGAAAAATAGGACTCACCTTTTGGCTGTTGTCACTGTCCTAGGAGGCCTCCTCTTCACTCACTGACACTTCGCTTCGCACCTTTCACTTTTACTTGCTAATTATATCAATTAACGTTTATAATGCAATTCATTAATAATATTTGATCACAGAGATGTGCGCCGTAGTCATTGTGTATTCGGACTGACTGACTTAAGCACCGGTGAGGGGGTTGGGGGGAGGAAATATGACATTTGATGGATTTAAAGAAGGACGGATAATACCGTTGTGCATTGCAATGCTTCTTAACCATTTTCGCCTAAACATCCCCCCGGGCTTGACAGGATAAAATCCTTCAAGATTTAAGAATGAAACAAAGTATTTAATTGACTTCGTTATATATGAATAATTATTGTGTACTTTGTGCAATGAATGCTTATTTAATAATGATTATTTAAAATTAATAAACTAAAATCATAATTATTTAAAATTAATATACTAAACGAGTACTAGTGGACTGTATTAAAATGTACTAATTATTGATAATTGATTAAATAGGAAGATCTGCGGTCGGCGATAAATTCCTGTTTTAGTTTTAATATCCGCATCATGCGGAATGCTATTTTAATCAGGAGAAACTGAAACAGGTCCCCTATCGACAACGACTTCAAGAAAGCCATCACAGAATACTGCATGGAAAGCCATGTTAGAACTACAGCGGAATCGCTACTTGAGACTAACAATAGATATGAGTTTACAACTATCTCAATTTGAGTGAGCACGGTAATCAATTCCCTAGTTGTTCGTAGTAGTTTTTCTACAATTTTTACGAATCGAGTTTTAACAATATTGATATTGCTCATTGCTAATCCTTTAAAATAAAGACGTAAGGGTGGGTACAATTCTAATATCGATTATAGAGAGTCTAGTAATAATTATATTTGAAGATACTGTACCCAGTTTCGCATACATTAATATAGTTATGCAGCGATGTTCATTTCGCGTAAACAGCGACAAATACTGATAAAACACATTACCTTCGGCGTACTCTAATTCAATTGTAATGCCTATTAAAGTAACGCGGTTGTATTTCGCGACTATATATCGCGACAGTTTAGTATTAAAAAATAATGGCAATTGATTTTCAATATTTCGCCAAGAGGATACGACATTTGGAGGGGGAATATCATCCCATCCGTCGTTGATTTTCCACAATATTTTTAATATTAACTCCGATGCTAACATTCTCGTAGTAGAGTATACTATAATATCCCACAATTGGGCAATAGTTAATGAGATATACCGTCTAGTGAACTCGTGAGATTCTGAATTAACGCTAATTGTAAACGCGTCCAAAAACAGAGTCCAGGGTAAACCAATTAGTTTTAGGTAAATCTCAGGACCAAATTCTATCGCCTCATTAATATAATAAGCCACTAGAATACTACATATAGCTTTAGGTAATTTACTAGAACAGTTTACTAGCTCGAACTCTCCAGCTGCGAAAAAACCTATCAGCTTATTGGAGTGTTCGATACCCTCAGACTCGGATGAGCAACTAGCTGCTAAATCATTTATATATATAAATCTCGTGGCTACCGAAGCAGTAGTTGGGAAGCGCTCACGTTCATCCTCGACGAGTTAACGTATATTATTACATATAATATGATAGTTACTAAAATACAGGCCGAACGGTACACGTGACATTTGAAAAACGCTAATTTCGTCAGTCTTATCGAACCCATACAATAACCTAAGAAATTTTCGATCATTATTATCGATTAAAATGTGTAAATACATTTGTTGTATATAAGCATTTAACGCTACAGGACACAAATGAAATTTAAATATTAGTTTATCTAAAACATTTTTTATATTTAAACAAATATGCAAAAAATCATTTAACGATTTATCAGTAATAATTTGGCTACTCACATTTACGCGTAATCGAGTGGTAGGATTCTCTGCGCGTATCACGGCGTGATGAGGTATGATAAATTTATTATTAATCAAACCTACTTGGTAAATAGTACACGCACGGTACAAATAATTGCTCGGAAGGTATTTGCTAAAATTATTATAATACTTTAGTTTCAGATTGAAATTGAATAACAATATACGTTTCAAAGATCTGAACCTACGTTCGGCGATGCGCATCGAATCTCCTAAAGAGGAGGGATCGTATTTACTAATACCTACCGGCGATATGACGTATCTCTCGTTCGATTCGCGGCGAGTTAATTTACAACAATATTTTTCGTAAATTCGTTCGTCCTGCGCTTGGAAATTAGGCACATTGAGTACCTTCTCTAATTCGAAAAATCGATTCAGGCAATTTTCGAATTTTTCTTCCATAGCACAGCACGAATGAACATTGTTGCACACGGGACTAAGAATCGCGACCTGGCCAATTATTATAAAACCTAACAAGGTATCAATTGCCACAGGTACATCGCATGCTCGAGATATTGTCCTAGTATTATGACTCGGTATTTGTGCAAATAAATTAGTTCCTAAAATCTGCTTAACATTTGCTGGCGCGTCATAAGCGTAATCTGTCAAAGAAGTATTATTTAAATAATCCAGGCGTGCCAGGTCTATCTCCGCGGTAGGTAATTCATTGCTGATACGATTCACGACCAACGGTTGAATATTTAACCTAACCGAATAATCGAAGGGAGACCAAATATTTAAATAGGCGACCCCTAATACAGGATCCACTCCCGACATATATTTGCTTTGTGACGCAATTAACTTTAAATTTAATTTTTCATAACATTTATTCTTTATGAGATCCGTTTGAGACGCACTATCTATTACCGCTTGCAACATAAATATTTTTCTCTCGGAATTAATAGCATGAACTAGCGCGGTACCGAGTAAGTTAGAAAACACGGCATTCGAACTAGTGAACTCTGGCGCAGCGACGCGGACACCGACGGCACAAGGTGACACGGAGGTGACGGCAGGTACGTATTCAGACGCACGGGTCGCGCTCCTCGTCCGCCGCGGCCGCGACTCGGTCGCAGTCACGGTCGCTGTTTTTGTTGGTGCCATAGAGATACTACTAAATATTAATTTATTACTGAGAGAATGTAGCAAGCTATGGTGACTGTGATTACGTTCATTACAACGTCTAGGATTTTTACAATTTGTAATCATGTGTTTGCTATTTAAACAATTTACACAATGTTTATTTGACTTTGTAAATTTATAACGATCATTAGGGATCATTGATAGGAACTGTGGGTAATGTGTTGGCTCAGAATTATAGCTCTTTCCACAACATAAACACAAACAATGTTCCTTTACATTCACAAAACTTAGAAAGTTATTACGGTAGGTCCGAATCTTTGACCTAACTGACAACGACACCGCATTATTATTTCTACGTGCCTGAGTACGACCCGTATTCGTATCTGTTTTTATTCTACCCGTCTCATTATGAGCGCGTTGCAAAATGTGAGATTTATTTGTAACACAATCGATGAATTCCGTACAACTTAAACTATTCTCGGAATCGTCGAATCCATAACTTTTACTCACACTTGGCAAATTAGGTAATTTTTCAGTGATTAATATCGTTTTCTTATTGTATTTATTCAACAAGGCTTTCCACACAACATTATAATTTTCGGCTGTGGGTAAAATACCCTGAAACATACTTAGGACATTGCCTTTTAATCTACCGAATATATATAATTTTTTTTCCCTGTCAGTTAGATCCGGGTTATCGTGAATGATAGATTTGAAATTATTATAGAAAATAGGCCATGTCTCAATTTCCCCATCAAATGAACAAAGTTTTAATTGCGGTAATTTCAATGATGGTTGTACACATTTCACTACGGAACTCTGCTTATCGCGGCAAGTATTTTTAGCCATTTGCGACTGCAGTTGGTGTGATTTGTATTTTATTTTTGAGTACAACTGATCAAATGAAATGATATTGTTATAAGAAGGAATGGGACCATCCGTAAACAACAATTCGAAATCATTTAATTCTTCGACGGCGGTCATAAAATTATTTCGTAACGTGTCAATCGAAGAACTATCCGCTAAAAACTTATCAATTTTAGACTTATTATTATCAATTTCTGCAATCAAGTCATATATTTGTTTTAATCTTTCAAACAAAGTTGTAACCTTATTTTGCAATTTCTGCAACGTACATTCATTACGTGGATCACAAAGCATTTTGTCAAATAATATCAATTACCCACTAGCACACAATAATTATTAACGGCCAATTTATTGTATAGAATATGTCGATAATCCGTGTTCGATAGGACCAATATGTTAACGCTGGTTGTATTTGCGATAAAAAGGTTTGAAAATTCGGTGGGATGCTTTCCTGATGATCGCTAAAAATGCACAACGGTCGGAAAGATATAGGGAAAAAATAGGACTCACCTTTTGGCTGTTGTCACTGTCCTAGGAGGCCTCCTCTTCACTCACTGACAGTTCGCTTCGCACTTTTCACTTTTACTTGCTAATTATAACAATTAACGTTTATAATGCAATTCGTTAATAATATTTGATCACGGAGATGTGCGCCGTAGTCATTATGTATTCGGACTGACTGACTTAAGCACCGGTGAGGGGGTTGGGGGGAGGAAATATGACATTTGATGGATTTAAAGAAGGACGGATAATACCGTTGTGCATTGCAATGCTTCTTAACCATTTTCGCCTAAACAATTATGTCTCATTTTCTTCGTTATTCAAACCCGTGTTACACATCACACGGTGCACACACACATCTAGTTATATAACTAAATTCCAAAAAGGTTTGATAAATGTTGATGATGACATTGATATATTTCAGGTTTTTTTCATGAAAAAGGTTTATGTTATTCATTCTACTATAACTCACCATAAGGTCACTTTAACTTGTATGTTTAGTAACTAAACCCGTACGAAGTCGCGGTCACTTTCTAACTCTATATAAAATACTACAGTAAAACCAAACGATTTGACTTTATTCATAAATCCTGTTAATAATTAAAAATTTAGTCTTATGATGTTTGTCCACGATGAAATCCGAAACAACTTAACCGGTCCTCATGAAAGATGGCATTTATGTATAATTTAGTCCAACTTGGGAGGTAGGATAATTTATATTTTGATAAATGGCCTCAATATTCTTTAAGTACATATTAATTTATTGTCGATGTTGATTATTGTTATTAATTATAAGTTTCATCAGTCTCGAACAGATGGCGTTTTGACAGAAAACTATAGGACGGACTGTTATAGATATCTCATATATGATGCCACGTTATAATTTTAAAAATAGTTTATCATAATTTTAATTCTACATGTAGGTAATAACTGAGCCACAGCAACGCGTGGCCGGATCAGCTTGTATCCTATATTTATTCTTTATTAATAATTTTTTTCTGTTAATATATCATCTATAACATAATATTTATATAAACATATAATAAGAATGTAAATGTAACGAGTTTGTACTTTTTCGATTTTCGTGAATAAAATTGTTGTAGGTGTCTAGGAATAAGTAATAGAATACATTCCAATCATTTTTAGAAATGTTTGTCTGTCTATCTGTCTGTTTGTATGAACACGCGTTACAGCGAAAGTACGGGTTTCACAATAAAACCTCGACTAGAAAATCGTAAAGCATATCCTCGGGAGTAACTTAGTCTTTGTTTCATTAAAACCGGTCCACTCTATCAAAAGTTATTGTAGTTTTAATGACGACGCGGCGTAAGTACAAGAGAAAAGTAGACAAGTAAATAGACTTATACATTCAGATGACTTTATTGATCACTGTTTTTACATAAACTTTCACGCAGACGTAGCCGCGGGCACAGTTCCTTTGAGGCACAATCACGTAAACATTACTGAACGTATCGGTATAGAACTATGGTCATTCGATGTGGAATTTTTCGTAGACAGTTCTAAACTTATTATTTATATTCAATTCCCTTTTCCTTATAATTTTTCAAATATTTTCCTACAAACCTTATCCCGACATTAACACACACCGCAAATAACAATTTAGCAAACAAACTAACTTAACGCTTTAACTCTTTAACTTTAAACAAAGGTAAAACGGCTTTGAAATGATTTCATTTATTCGGCAATTGATTCTTATTTATACAAATACTAGCGGGCCCGGCAGACGTTGTCCCGCCCTGATTATAAAAAAAAATTCTTGGCAAATTATATACCAAAACGTTCCTCATGAATCACTTTATCCACTGATGAAAACCGCTTGAAAATCCGTTCAGTAGTTTTTGAGTTTATCGCGAACAGACAGACAGACAGACGCGGTAGGGAACTTTATTTTATTTAAAAAATTAAAAAATACGTTTGCAGGGGATAATATATACTATTGATCTCATTTCAAAATTTATTTAACAAATTTATTGAAAAACTCGATTTTGTAAAAGACACGTCACGCCATGATCGAATACTAGAAACTGACAAACTGATCACCCATGTTTCAGAGTCTGTAAAAGCAGTAATAGTTTTTTAGGTAATAGTGTTAGGTAACAAAGTCCCAAAGCATATTAACGACTAGCCGGACTGTAAAGTTTAAGCGTGACAGAGCAATTATAGAGTGACTCCTCTCTGCGTATCTACTAATAACCATTGTAACGTGAAATATATTGTAAATATACATATTTTAAAAAGTTAAATCCGATCGAGTCTCTTGCCGGCTCTTCTCGATGACTGGGGGTTGTTTTCCGAACTGGTGTTAGTTTTGACGTTCATAAGCGCCTTATTAGGGCCTACATTAAATAAAGTATTTTTGGTTATGATTTCCCACACATCTTCAGTTTTGTATACAAATCACTAGATATATGCTACTTTAGTGAACGTGTTCCGGGAGGAGGATGTGTGTGTGCGTGCAGCTCAAGAACAAACTGTCCATCTTCGGTGGTTACGACACGAGCCTTGCAGCCAGACGCTTTCTTCGAACAGTACCACCTAGTATTACTGTTCATTTGAGCATACGTGTAATTATTATAAAGCAGTAGGACACCCTTGCCACGGTTACTTGGTATAAATTCCAGTGTTTTCTGGCCTGAAATTATATTAATATAATTTAAAATATACGAGAAACATTCTCAGTATAACGCTCAGATGAGGGCAGATCCTAGACACCGCAATACATCAATCGGCTCGCGACAACGGCCTGTATAGCTAGGCCGAAACATCGAGCAATCAAAGTCAGTGTTAAACACATTCTAGATCTGCCAAATTGTTCATCATAAGATAAACTTTATTTATACGTATATGTAACACAAATAACGTAGGTAAGAGCAACCTTTCGTTTTCAGTAAATTGATATCAGATGTTTCCAACACGGATGCTGCTAGTATATTAAAGAACATCAAATATTTGTTCGTATACGCATGTCGTCAGATTGGAACACGACAAATTGTTTATGATTGTTACACTTCTCATTTGCAAGATACATATTTTCATTTATTATACCCTTTACAGCTTCACAACAACAGTGTCTACGATTTCGACCGTACTTTTTAGTGTTTTTCGCTTGTGCATTGTTTTATTGTTAAATTCAGATTATACTTATAGAAAGACATGACAGCAGCCGATCTGTTTCAGGAGCAAGTAGCAAAGAAAAATCGAATAAAGTATTTACGATTTTCAAATGACCACACTGTTCTTTGCCTTTTCTAGAGAATTACAAGCTGTTTATGTTATTTCATTGCTTGGCGATACAATAATTATAACATTATGTTTTGTAAGAGTGGTCTAGAAGCATAAATGGCATTGTCCACTTTAGCAAAAATCTACAATACATACTTGGACTACTTTAAATTAAAATGATATCAACATATTTCTCTCAACAGTATTTTTCTCTTATGGGAGCAGTCACTGTTAAATTATTATAAAAAGTCACAGAAATCATCTTTGGCCTTCCGAAATATCATCCATGGGCATTTTTTGCTTTGACACTCGTCATATGTAAGACAAGCGAAAAGTCTTAAAGCATAAAATAATGGCGTAAGACATTTCAGATACTATTATACCAATTCAAAGGTTACACACTCGCAGTATTCTAGGATATAATACTTCATGGTCACATTTAACATATAAAATAATAATATCAAAACAAATTCTAATAAGCAACCAAGAAAACCTAAGTTAAAGTTTATTCTAAGACTTTCAAAAGTATAAACAAATTCGTAATAAACCTAGGTGCAATGACCGGTGTCAAAAGCTACAATATGGGCGACTCGGAGTTAATAACTTTCGATAATAAAACGGACAATAAGCACTTTTGTTTTGTTCCTGACGTTCCCACGTCCACTTTCAAGTGATGGAGAAATCACCCGACGGTCATTGATACTGTGCTTTAACATAGACGCATAGAGGATTGTGTTTAATTTTTGTATTTTCCTAGATAATTAGGTCAACTATTAAGCACCTATTTTTTAAATTGATTTAGAACGAGAATCGAGTGCAGAGTATCCTCCATAAATATTGTTACTGTCTAAACATTCTGCCTGTATATGTAAAGAAAACCTATTTCCTTAATAACATATGGAGTTTCGTCACGCTCGGTGTCGTAGGTTTACAAAAGTAGGTTACAAACTATTTAGTAAATTATCTATGACTTAAAAAACCATTGTCATATACGTCATGTTAAAGTGCATAGAATTATGAAACCGCTTACACTTACAATAGAAGTTGCATAACTTATTATACGTAGTAAATATGTCTAATTGTGCAGTGAATAATTGTAAAAATCATTACAGAAAGAAAAACCTAAAATGTAGTGGTGTATCTCTTTTCATGTGTAAATATTGATTGAATTAAGTTTCTTTGTTAAATAAAATATTAAACTAAACCAAACTATCATGGCAGCGCGCCATATGTCTAAGACGCTGTAGTGTTGTGCCTATTCGGATTGTATCGAGTATTTATAAATTGACTTTTTATTTTATAAGCAATATTAATTCTATTATTAACCGATACTTTTGATAACTGTTGTGGTATTTTGTATTTGTCATTTAAATTATATAATGTTTATATATTTTAATATTTTGATTATTAAATAAACATATATTAATTCTATATACCTTATGTACTTATATACTTAAATAATTTAATAAGCTCTTTGCAGTGAAACACTGCTATCCAAAGATACCATTCCACGCGGACGAAGTCGCGGGTACAGCTAGTTAAAATATATTTAAACATCACACTCTATTACATTTTAAAAAGTAGTAAAGATAAAGTAAATTCGAAGAGTCGAGTTTATAATAATCTTATTTTATTTAAGGGTTACAACATTTTGTATTATAATATTTAATTAAATATATTTTATTGTATTTTAGTAATTAAGATGTTATTGTAACAATAAATAAATTGAATACATTTTTATCGAAGTTTTTTTTATCATAATTAACATATCGATACAGTGTCCGTACAAGTTTGTAATGCACATCACTATAGAAACAATGGGCGTTACCCCGCGTTACCCCCACGCCCCTCCTCACACCCGCGAAAACGGACCGCACTGTTCCCATACTAAAAACCGATTGTGCACTCTCTATTAACTACGCGCAGGTTTGTTACTCTATGTTAAAGTGAATGAAGAAAAAAATAGTGAAATATAAACTTTAAATGTCGTATTTTTTTCTCTACAAAGCAACACATTGAAGTATATTTTCAATTTTTATAATAACGGTTGCAATTTAATTGAAAAAAAATATAAATACACAGGTTTAACCTGGTTAATAACATACATCTACCTTCACTGTTTCTCAGCCGTTTTTTTTCGTTTAGTCGATATTGAAGAGTTTTGTCCAATACTTTTTTTTTCAAAAATTTCCTTTTTTCCTTAATATTAAAATTTAAAAAAAATAATGAATTATGGTCGAATTTAAACTACAATAGTAATTAATCGCGTAAAATATTTGACATTATTTATTTATTTGTATTTTAACACAATCGTATATGTTTCCCGTTTACATTTTTAACATATACTGGCGGTTTATGATTATGTTGATTGCGATAAAACACTATGTTTCCGTTTTTTACGTGAGCTCTTGCCGTGCAATTTGCCATCCTCCTTGAACAATACCAGTATTTATTATTTGTTCTTGCAAATGTGTATCCGTCGATCATTAGCAACGTTGTGTCATTTACTAATGTAATAAACTTTATCCTTCCTGAAACATAACATTTTTGTATTATCGAATTATAATAATACTGGCTGACCCGACGACGAGTTGCTGTGGCTCAGTTATTGAAAAAAAAAAAATGTGGTGCCACCTATGATATATCTATAACAATCAATCCTACAGTTTTCTGACTACAAACTAATTTAAAGCGCCATCTGTTCGAGACTGATGAAACTTACAACTAATAACAATAATCAACATTGACAATCTCTTAAATTGTAATGAAAAAATATTGAGGCCATTAATCGAATTATAAATTATCCTATTTCTAAAGTTGGACCAAATTGGACATGCCAACTTTCATGAAGATCTGTTGAATATGTTCGGAGTTCTTCGTGGACAAACATCATGACAGTAGATTTTTATATATTAAGACAATGCTATAAATATGCAACTCATGAATCTACTTAACCTGTAAAAATATATGTTTCAAGCAGTTTTGTCTGTGGAAATTGGTTCGCAGATATTTTTAAGAATTCATTTATTTAATTCTCGGAATAATCCTCTTACTATTGTACATTCAGTGGAGAAGATTATCGTCGTAAATATTTTTTATATTGTATATGTTGTAGGTTAAGGTAAAGTTACATAATAAATTACCATGTATTTTTAGCATATTTATTTATACCTCAAATACTTTACGTCCCAAATCAATGTGTAATTCAATCAAGCAAGTACACGTAGCATTTAAAGCATTTAATTATGAGTTATTTCATATATAATATTTTGATAAAAACACGTTATATTAACTATAGAGTTTATAGGTATACAAGTGAATATGACATTTTTTACTCATAATATAATGAACAAAATAGAAGGTACTTAATGAATGATTAATGGGAAGAATTATTTTAGGCATATACAAATTACCAAAAAAAAATAGTCAAAGGGCGATAAAAGCTTCTATATTATTACATGAAAACATAGCTATATAGCTAGTAAATAAAACAATGATATATAACAAAACATATATACAAACAATTCATCCTTTGTATCTATCTTCTTAATTTTTCTATTTCATATCTGTTGCTACTCCTTAAATTTACTTCCAATATAAGGTGTGTGTGTTAAGTTTACATTGATCTCTAATATGCCTTTTAATATGATCTTGGGGTTTTGTGGATTATTCTATGTCAGAATACTATGGATTAGTAATTGAACATGAACTCATTCAACCATCATCAAGCCTTTTTGGGCACTGTTGAAAGTTAATTTCGTCTCAAACTCCAAAACCTCTCGCAGGAACAGAAAGTACATGAAATAAATTATCTTCTTCAAGGTACACTCTAATTGGCCGAAGTCTTTCTCTCGCATCATCTTCTGATAGTGTGGAGTTGGCAGCTCTAACTTCTTGACGTGTACCAAAAACGAGTACCTCAATAAAAATCATGTAAATAATTTCTCACCATTTTTAAGAATGATTGTTCTCCTAGAGATTTTCCCAGTGTGTGAAAGACTTTTTAATAACATTTTTTTTGTTGACGGAAAACCTTTTTACATCAAGTTTACTAAAGGTTCGTCTTCCAGTGTAATTAACTTTTTATGGATGCGTCAATCGAAAATGAATTGTAGAACGCGGTACTTGAAAGATCTTAGAAGCCATGTTTTTACTCATACCTTTTGCTACCTCTTCAAGGGCTCTTTGTAAATTCTCTTCCAAGTAAGCCTTCCGTTTTACTTTTTTGCATGTTTTTATATTCGCAATTTTTTTACCGGGCCTCCTTTTGAAGTTAACTGAAAATTGTGAATTAATTATTGGTACTCCAGTTACTAATTATTGAGATTATTGCTAATAAATTGTTTTTATACAATCAGCAATTGGCCAATTTGTTGATCAAGGTATTTAAATCTTACAACATGTATTAATTTGAAAACAAAACTGAATTATAATAAAAATAAGTTTTAATTTTCTTAACAAAAGGTTAAAGTATCCAAATGAATCCAAAGAACTACACACTTGGTGAATTACACCAGATAATGCAAATTACAATACGTTTAAAAGAAAAAAACAAATGGAGGATCGCCAGAAACACGAAGCTATTCTTTTCATCAAAATATATATGGTATGATTAGAATATTAGTTTTATTTTTACCGTTAACCTGTAATATGGTTTAATAAATTGGTGAAGTGCTAACATTAGATAAGCTTACTCTAATATGTAAACAACAACTACTTATATAAATTATAGTTACAATAAATTTATATAACACATGTCGCGTGTCACAATTCTTATATTTCCCCAAAGTAACTAAAAATACGAGCATTATTAACAAAGACTATCACATATGTAGGTACCTATAGTGCATTGTAAGTGGAGATAGAAGAGAAAGTAGGCCTGATCTTTATAGTATTTCCATTTCTTACGGACGTAAATAACAATCTCTATTAAATTATAAGAATTTTCTATGCAACTATATTTTAGTTACAATTTACCAACGGCTCGGAGTACAGACTCCATTGTTCTGTTCAGTTATCGGACTGATATTTTATACTCAAAATTAAACATAACTTTTTTCTTTTAATTAATTACTTTTTTAAATAAATTATTTTAACTAAAATAAACTCTATAATAAACAAAGTATGTAATCCTTACTAATATTATAAATGCTAGTGCGAGTTTCTTTGTTTCTTACGCATTCATACGTAAACTACTTTAAAAATCATCAACAAGTTTTGTATACTTTGTAGGTGGTAGAGCCACGCTGAAGTTATTATATTACTGGTTTCAGCATGAATGAGTCGGCTCGTCCGGGGTAGTTCCACCCTTTCACAGAAAATCGATGTGAAGTAACAGTACTTGCATTGTTGCGTTTCGTTTGGTCAGTAAGAGCGCCTGAGGCCCACCTCTCATACCCCTTCCACGCCCCTCCTCCCTCTCTCCCGTACTTGCGATTCCTCTGGTGTTGCTAGTGTCTATGGACGGTGGTGATCACTTAACTTAATTTGACCCACCTCTTCGGCTGCCACCTTTGATATAAAACAGGGGTACAAAAAAGAACGTAGGGTATATTTTATCCTGATAAAAGTACCGTTTCCAAGGGATAGGTCAAATTTACATTAAAGTGAAGCCAGGCACAAAAGCTATTATTAAGATAATTTTATGCTGTTTACTGTTGTTATAAAATGGCATACTTTAACATATATTATACTATACTTTATTGTAAAATATAGGTAGCATATTATCGTACGATATTACGGCAGAAATTTTTCTTTCGTATTTCAAGACAATCTATACTAATAGTAAAATTAAGGAGATTTGTGACTTTGAATTTTCGGGGTAATCTCCGGTATTGCTGGTCCGATTTTGAAAATTCCTCCACTGCTATAATGGTATATTTTATCCTTGAGTGCTATATACTATATATTATTTTGGTACATACATATATTCAATACTAATCTTAATAAGTATTATTAATATAGGCAAAAGTTCTATAATACGGCGTGTGCTGCTTGTAATTTCTTTAAACTCTAATATAATACCCTTGTTCGTTTGTAACAAAGATAGGCGGTTTATGAGTATGCTTGTCATCACAGAAGATAACAATATCATTATTCAAATGTGCCCTCGCTTTGCAATTCATCGATTGTTTCTTAGAACAGTACCAGTGTTTCTTGTTCGCTTTAACGAAAGTGTATCCATTGATCATAAGTAGAACTTTGCCGTTGATAAGAGTGATATATTTGACTGGAAATAAACAGAAAAAAGGCAAAAATTAATCACCTCACATGACATTATCGTCGAAACAATTTTATTGGTGCACCTCGTTTAATAATCCATAGCTATTGTATAATAATAAGCTATTGTGTGATGTATTGGAAATATATGTTAAAAAAATGTACTCGATCGAGTTTCTTGCCGGTTCTTCTCGATGACTGGGTTGTTTTCCGAACCGGAGGTAGTCTTTGACGTTCATAAGTGCCTTATTAGGGCCTAAACTGAATAAAGTATTTTTGATTTGATTTGATATACATTAATAGGTGAGGATAAAACGGTTCCGTACCTTTTTCTTCTCAGTTTATCACCCGACCTTCTTTACTTGTCTTTGTTTTGATTAAAAGAATACAAATAGCTACTTTTTCTATTAATTGAAAATTAATGCATAGTGATGTCCACATTCTCAATTAGTGTCGTAGAATAAAGAAAATCATGATACTAAAAAAAAGTCGAGGCAGTCATGAGGACTACCGACGGAAGTGAAAACTCGAAAAAATGGAATAACTGTATTTTGAAATTTTTAAAATAATTTTGTAGGTGGTAGAGCCACGCTGAAACTATTACTGGTTTCAGCATAAATGGGTCGGCTCGCCCGGGGTAGTACCACCCGCTCACAGAAAACCGACGTGAAGTAACAGTGCTTGCATTGTTGCGTTTCGTTCGGTCAGTGAGAGCGCCGGACACCCACCTCCCCTCCCCTTCCACTTTCCCCTTCCCTTCCTCCCCCCCTCCCTACACAGGCTGGCAACGCACTTGCGACTCCTCTGGTGTTGCAAGTGTCTATGGACGGTGGTGATCACTTACATCAGGTGACCCACCCGTTCGTTTGCCTCCTATGATATAAAAAAAAAAAAAAAATGTCTGAATTATTTAGATTTCACAATTTGTATATTGAAATTATTAACATTAGGCATTGGCACTCCGAACAATAATATATATATATATATATATATATATATATATATATATATATATATATATATATATATATATTTTTATACAGTTCATTAATAATCAAACATATGTTAGGTTGCACAATCTTAATACAAATGTCAATATTTGATGTACAAAGACTTGTTATACTTATCGCTGCTAGTCTGACGCAAACGCGCAAGCGTAATACGGTCGGTCACGCTTACTAGGATGTCATGACGCGAAATTATAAGTTATCTCCTGCCAAAAAAATACCTCCAAACGCGTCTAAAGAAATTTTCACTTAAATAAATACAATAATACTATATTGAATCTTAAAGAGATAATAAATTATGGTCGAATTTCGAGTATTGGTCGACCACTAGTAAAATATTTAATTAGATAAGAATGCGTTTAATTTGAAACAAAATTTCTTAACAAACGCTAAAGAATTATTTTTAAAGTCTCGCCATTTCTAAACACATGGATTCATAAAGAAAAACCCTTGTACTGTTCAAAACCAAAAGGGTTTAAGTTCCTTACAAACGAATGTAGACCTTATGATGCATTGATCAACAGACTGTAGGGTGCATAATTTTGAAAATATGCCGTATTTATTACAACATTCGAAAAACTTGAACAATAACAAGTTATCTGATGTAAAATTATAATAGAAAAAAAATGGTTACATAGTTAAAAATTTGATCCCTCATATTGAGACCTTCGCAACTGTGGATCTTTCGTAAATTTATACATAAAGAACTTATATTATATTGTTCATGTGTTGATAAAGTATAGATAATTTTCGGGAACGTTTTTAGAAATATAAAAAAAAAATACTAATATACTGGTTACACTATA
Source organism: Antheraea yamamai (assembly GCA_036509395.1). NCBI lineage: Eukaryota > Metazoa > Arthropoda > Insecta > Lepidoptera > Saturniidae > Antheraea > Antheraea yamamai. Next base: position 4,109,067 of record AP028429.1, on the reverse strand, counting down.
CTGGTTATAAGACTTACAAATTGAAAAAAAAAACTATTACCATATAATTAATCTAGACAACAATAAAATTCAATTTTTGAGATCTCATTATATCTCATTTATACGTGGGAGTATATCCGTCACTCCATTCATTGATAACGTATAAGTATTTCTAATCATTATCTTAAACAATCGTTGTCCTTAATTTCTAACATTTCATTTCGTACACGGGAGGAAGGATGTCATTCTAAAATTAAGCCTAATTTAAAAAAAATACTCTTAAATTTAGCCTATAAACAATTTTTTTTTTTTATAAGAGGGAAGAAAGGGGGACTAGTAGATCACCACAAAAAAGGGGGAGGGAGGGGGGGGGGAGGGGAAAGAAGGGAGGGGGGGGGGGGGGGGTCCCGAAAAAAACTTTGGGGCCATATTAGTAATACATTTAGCAATCGTAAAATATACTAACAATTTAATATAAAAAATAACGAGTCGAAAATAATCACTGTGTAAAAAGAGCAGACGGAGCCACGAACAGTCACTAGTGTGTAATAAAACATACTTTACCAACACCGTTTCTTATATAGAAAATACATGGTACCTAAAACTCTCTAAATTTAAAGAGAAATTCCTAATCTTTCATTAATATTATACAGTTCTCATTGCAAAATTCACATAACGAAATACCTACACGGTTAAACATGTGTATAAATGAATTTATTTATAAAAAAATACGAAAATTTTGGTGACACCCAAGAAATTGATTGTCTACTACATCGTCAAAGTGTCTAGAAATCGCCAAGTTGCCATATCTTTATATAAAAGCTGTCCTAAAATTCAGTTATAACCGAGCACCAAAAGGTTTCACCTACTTATGAATACTCGTGTTACATTAATCACGTATAGAAAAATAATAAATAATTAACAAATTAATGTTATTTAAGCTATACCACAATTTTATATAATTATTCTTATGTATGTATCTCTAATGTGTTTCGACACGTAGCTCAGCGACAGCTTGACTTTTATAGGCCGAACTATGGAAGTCAAAGCAATTATTATTTATTCATAATTCTGCAAAATAATTTAAGTGACATAAAAATAATGATAACCATCAAACTAATGTTATGCAAGTAATAAATCAATTCTATATAATAATATCAATTCTGTGTTATTGAAATCTATATACTTATAATAATTCTTATTTATGTATATTTAATATAGTGGCGCTAATGTCAATGATCCGATCGTGTTGTACTCTCGCTTCTTGAATGTGACGTAGAGGCACCGGAGGTGGGTGTTAATACTCGAGAAAAAAAAGAAAAAAAATCTATTTTGACTTTTATTCATAACAAAAAAAAAGCGAAATCCTTAAAAAATAGACACCCCTTATTATATTTTTAATTACCATTGCTAAAATTTGACAAACACCTTTTTTTGTATTGGAAACGTAAGTAGCACTACTATCCATCACAACCATTAAAAATCCCAGAATGCCTGTAATTTTTACACAAATAGCAACCAAAATTATGTTTTCTTTTTCTTAAATTATCTAAGACTTTGGTGAAAAAAAAAGTATTGACATTACTTTGGCAAATACTTTTAAAAATTGACGCATCTTACTAAGAATCCAAAATGGTATAATATTCTAGGCAAACTAGCCACAAAAATATGCATAGGTACATCTTCTGAACAACAACCATATTTCTCAAATTGTTAGTGTTGATAGTAATCACTTTTACTATGCACTTAAAATAGATACAACGTTCGCCAGGCCGGCTATTAACTTATAAGCATTGCAACACGCCGGCCACCAACAGCGAAAGATGCCAATACCAAGAACTGGGGACTCACCATCACCATGGGATGGTGAGAATCACCTTACAAGTTAAATCCGAATTTCGTGGCATTATTCATTCAGACTTCGAGCAGTAGTCACGTCTCTTAGGTTAAGTATTACGTTAGGTTTTAATAGCTTAAGTTTTATTGGAGTATTGCCTCACACCTCCAGCTGTAGATGACTCTTAGTTTTAGATCTTATATAAATTAAATGTAAACTTTTAATATCAATAGATATTCTTCTTACTAATTTCACAGAGACTCCTAATTCATTATTTCTCTCAAATACTTATTAACAGGAATTAATATAAGTAGAATTATATAACAACGTCCTTGCTTTCCCAATATCCAAGGAAGCAAGAATGCTTTACAGGCTGGTTATGTCGAGTATTAAAAACAATTAAAATTTATTATTATTGATTGTGAAAAGTAGGTACACGTTTTATTTTGGTGGTAACCACTGAGATGACATAATCAATTTGTGACCAACCGTCAAGTACAAACAAAAAAAAAAGAAATATAGCTCGTCATAACTCATTCGATGCCATCTATTTACAAAAAGTACCATATGCCACCGATTTTATAGTGAATTATATAGGTGAGAATATATCACTGAAATTGTACTAATACATATTATCTTATCTATATTTTCGCACAGTATTGATGTTACTAGACGAAAAATATAAAATATTGAACACTAATAAAAAACGCATCTTTAGCATCACGTATACCAAACGCTCGGGGTGCGTGTAGGCACATAGATAAAACAAGTCAAAACGCACGAGGTTGCGTTGCTGGCATGGAACGGGTTAACCACATCGCTACTGATAGGACAACACAAACAAAATCTCAAGGTATCATAATAAAATATCATATCAGTAAGCTGCCATTACCCACTTATTTTTATAAAGATTCCTCCTTGCGGCAATTCCCTATAAACAGGAGGTTCATGATTATGTGTGTTCATAACAAAAGTAGCTTCGGTTTCATCTTTGTTTAAAAATATACTCGCTTTGCACCCTTTAGCTTTCTTCGAGCAGTAGAAATGTCTTGGTGTGGTTTGCGCAAAGGTATATTTATCAGCCATCAATAATCTCCTCCCTCCTGGCAACGTGATGAATTTTATATCAGCTAAAACATAAAACACGTCGGTTTTAATTGAATATTTACATTTGATAGAAACATGTTTTCTTAAATTCTGAGTACAGGATTCATCAGCTTTTTTAAAGAATTAAAGTGTTCTAGAATTTTCTACAAATAACAAGACAGTATTTTATTACATAAGGAAAAATAGACAAGTAAATGTTTACAACATTTATTGTTTTTAGTACTTTTAAACCATTTTTAATATAAAAAAGATACTTTATTTTATCATCGATTTATATCTTTATATACACAATTCTTCTGACCACGTATGTATGTATGTATGTGGCTAAACTCTTCCTAAATGGTTGGACAGATTTTGATGAAATTTTTTGTGTGTGTTCAGTAGGATTCAAGAACGGTCTACATTCACAATTGGAACCGGTAGGTAGCGTTGCGGTTAACTTTTAGGATTTTTTATTATTAAAGCAGGACAACGTCCGCCAGGACCTCTAGTTTTATATATTACTAGCGGATCTGGCGGACTTCGTCCTGCCTTTATAATAAAAATCCTAAAAGTCAACCGCAGCGCCACCTACCGGGTCTAGTTGTGAATCTAAACCATACTCGGATCCACTGGACCACGAACACAAAATTTCATCAAAATCGGCCCACCCGGTTAGGAGGACTTCAGTGACACACACGTACAGAAGAAATTTATATATAAAGATATCACAACAAACTTAGATAAGTTACTGAATTAAAGTCACTTAATGCGTTATCTTCCAACTTGATCCATTCGTAACATTTTCATTATATAAGATATTTCGTATGCTTCTCAATTTTAGAATTATTTTAAAGTAATCAGGATTTATTTCTTTACACTGGCAATATTACACTAATTTTTTTGAATTATAAACATCTACATGATTTGTAGACAAAAATGACACAACGAAAACTAATAAACAAACTTCTTTATAAGAAATGAAGGATTTCAAAAATGTATATTATATTTGACAATTCTATTTAATTTCGGTTTGAAAGGTACCGTGTCTTTTTCTAAATCCCTGATAATGTGTATGCATGCATGATATTTGGTTGAATAGTTAACGAGTAAAAGCGTAACAAACGGACAAAATCACTTTCGTATTTATAAATTTCTAAGGATTTTTGCAAGACGGTTGCCGCCTCATACTGTTTTTATATTAATGATACCGTGATTTCACTTAAATAAGACAAAGGCATTGAGAAGTAAAAGTACAAAAATAATAAATGATTTTTTTCTAATTTCAATTTGTTTTGTACGTTTTGCGAAATGCGCACATAACGGCAGACCTCATTATTTTCTGAACTTCCAGCACAGGCTTTTCCAGGGGACTACAAAAGTCACCAACACGCATGTGATACCTCCAGTATTGCAAGCGTCCATAGACTACGATGACCTCTTACCATTACGTAGTTCGCATGCTTCTTTGCCACTATCGTGGTATAAGAAAAACAAGTATGAGATCAAACGCGATAGAAGTGAAATTTAATATTTTGATAAATTTTTAAGATAATTAGATAAATACAATATGAAGATGGTAAATAGAGAGAAAAAGGAAAGAGAGAGTGCGACTAGTCAACAATTTTTTTATTACTTAAAGTAGCATTATGGTAAAGTTTGAAATTGTTCGATTCAATATTAAAAAAAATACGTATTTACAAAATAGATATAGTTATATAATACGTCAACATTACTATCGTTATCGCTTGTTTCCAAAGGTAACGCGAGTGGTTCAAGGTAACTTACAGTACATTAAGAATATAATATACAACTTGGAGTCTAGTATTTGGTATGCCGAGTCCGTGTTATGGGCCCGTACCGTATACGACGGTAGAGTAATGAGGATGCAGACCGCTACGAATCATCACACAAAGAGGAAACGAAGGGAACTATATAGACACGCATTCTATCTCATTCTCACAGCCTAAAACTTATATATAATACATTTATTGGTAACCCTCTTTTGTTACACATTTTCGTTTCATAAAATCCAATTCACACCGTCACAAAAGAATTTTCACTTCACAAATATATAAGAATAACTAAGAAGATAGAAATGCACTGCTCAAAATCGGATAAAAGACCCGTTCGATGCCCTTATGTAAGTTCTCGGCGGATGATTATGCACATTGTAGATTTCAGAGATATTTCTTTCCTGGTCCAATTTCAGCTTCGCTTTACAAGCCGGAACTTTCATAGAACAGACCCACCTCGTTCCCAAATCACAGAAAGTGTGCCCTCCAACCAGTACTAAATCCTTTCCTCTTTGCGACTTTATAATATCATATGGTATATGTGTGTCTGGGAAATACATAATTTTTTTTTTCATAAAAAAAAATTGACAACATAAAATATTAGCTATAAGTACGTTATTGGTTAAAATTAATTAGGCCACCATACATATTCATCATACAATACAGAAGATAATAATAATATAGAAGATACAATTAAAATAGATAAAAAAAAGGAAATAAAATAGAACTAGTAACATTACTTCATGACTGAATAAAGTATGAAGAAAATGTTTTTTTTTTCGAACTGATTACTCTTTTGACCTAGCAAGGCCTTAACAGGTCTTCAATAAATTAAGTTTACGTTTAAATATATACAAATAAATAATATTAAATGGCAGAGATTACTTTTGTAAACCACAGGTCCAATTTTGACTAGGCTTTTATTGGCACATAGAAGATTATCGGCACATTATTCATACTTAGTAACGTTATGCTTTTAAACATTGGTGATTTAAAGTCGATATTAGAATGAGATTACAGTATCGTGCTTTTGACTTGGCATGTTGAGAAAAAACCGAGGTAGCTAAGTTCGGTTTCGTATAGCGTTGGCTTCGTCTACAACAGTCATTCCCTCAAAATACTTAGCGGGACGTCTCCCTCTTCTTTCCAACATATCAAATAAAATACAGGGTTCTGTAAGTAAATATGGCAAAATTCCAATTTAAGGAAGCCAGCAATAAACATAGACCGTGTTATTACAAAAAAGTTAAATACGTATTAAATACTTGGTTTAAAAAAGTTTCCTAATAAAGCACCGCGCTCGCCCGAGGCAATTTCGCATTATCCTTTTTCACAAGTGTAACCCAACGTAACCAAAACGAGACAAAAGAGCAAGATGGCGAACATTCAGCGACCGCGGTGCATTTAATATGAGACCTTTTTAAAGCCAGGGTTCAATACCTATTTAACTTTTTTGTAATAACACCGAGAATATTTAGTCCAATGAAACAGTAAAACTATTTTACGACAAGTCGCAAGCATTTGATACCCTTGCGTTTATCAAGTGAACAGGACAAAGAAAAAAAGTGATTCGACTTATCTCCTTAACGAGCTCCTACGTAAAAGTCTATCATAAGTGTTTAATTTTCTTTCGGTTATGAACACGAAAAAATTTTGTCCAGTTTAATTTATTTTTTTAAAAGAGCAATAAAGATCTGCTATATAAGTTGCTAAGTTTAATATATTATTAAACATATGTTCAGTTCGAAAAACCGCTACGGAAAAATCCGAATTTCATATACGAGTATAAAGGCCGGTGATTTGACAAATAAATATCATAAGAAAACGATACGTGTTCATATTTATACCTATTAAAAGTTCAAACAGGCTAAATATGAACGAATTCCAGGTCCTCACTGTTTTAGTTATCAGATTTACATTAAATATTCCATAATTTTCGTAATTAAAGAAAATACATTATATTTTTACAATAAGTATGTCGGCGCAAATATCTATCGTCAAGAAGTATTTGTATATAAATTTTACGCACTACCCTCTACTACGAAGCAAGCCTATAAAAGTCGTAGCAATAACGGAGCGGGGTTCTTAAAATCGGCTGAGTGCCTTAAGCACTCGCCTTAGTAGTCCGGTGAAGCTGTAGAGGCCTCTAAAAAGGCCAACAGCGTAGGTAGTCAGTTCGAGGAAAAAAAAGGAGCGGGTTTCAGTCTCAACTGGATCGTCGGACCATTGGCATCTCTGAAGATAACACTGACTGGTCGATCATTAATAAGAAGGATGTCATCTATGATGACGTCATACCTTTGTAATTATCGCTCCCAACGTCGGCCGCGACAGGTGTAATGCCCTTTTCTAGGTTTAGTATATTTACTATTTCTGGTTACTTGTGAATTAACATCAGATGAAATTGTGATTAAGTGCTAAAAACCTATGAGGTATAAATAAGCAAGCAAATAAATAAAAGAAATTTAATATTTGCTTACTACATCAATAAAATATATCAAACAATACCGGGCCAGGCGGACGTTGTTCCGCCCTTATAAGAAAAAAACCTTGACGAATTATATACCTAAACCTTCCTCATGAATCACTTTATCTACTGGTGAAAACCGCAGGAAAATCTCTTCAGTAGTTCTAGAGTTTATCGCGAACAGACCGACGTGGCAGAGGCTTTGTTTTATAATATGTCGTGATAATTGATTAGGTTAAGTAATGAAAAAAACGTTAATTATGACAAATAATATATATTACTTTGATACATGCAACTTATAATAGTTGAATAAAAAGATTTATAAACTACACATGGATTTGCTATATTATTATATTTTATAAAATAAAACTAAAATATATTTAACAGTTTATTCAACGCCAACGAGTTTTAAACTGTCTGTGCCCGCGACTCCGTCGGCGTGGAATGTAATGTAAAAAACAAAAACTAATAAAATCTTCTGAATGTATGAAGTCCATTTACTTATCTACTTTTCTCTCGTACTTAAGTCGCGTCGTGAATAAAATTGCAATAACTTTTGATAGACCGATTTTAATGAAACAAAGAGTGATTTTATTTTAGTAAACCCAGTACTTTAGCAGTGATACGTATTCATACAAACCGGCATACAGACAGACAGAAAAATGATTGAAATGTATTTTAATACTTATTTCTAGGTATCTTAGGTGTACTGCAACAATTTTTTTTCACTAAATTCTAAAAAGTACAGACACGTTAGATTTACATATTTATTATACGTATAGAATAGGTATATAGTAACATTAAATACCGCCATTCCATAAATAAAAAAGAACCTATGAATTAAATATTTTGAGAACTATATACGAATGTATTTCCCGTCTTTTCTTTTCATATATCGACCGGGTGGATGACAATGCTCGTTTGCAATATATGTGATTCGCCTGTAATTGTCCAGTCTCAATTTTGCTGTACATTTCATTTGTCTTGCGACACAACGCCACAATTTGTGGCTGTGATGCGTAAACGCGTAACCGTTAACCAAAATCTGGTTACCACCTCTCTGAGAGACAATAATGTCATAATGTATTTCTGTAATATATTTAAAAGGATATCATTGTTATATGAGACAGTAATATTATTTTTTTGAAATGGTTTTCATTTTTTATTTATATATCATACGAGACAAAAGAACAGGCGGGTCACCTGATGTTAAGTAATCACCGCCGTCCATAGACACAAGCAACACCAGGAGAGGCTCGAGTGCGTTGCCAGCCTGTTTGGGGGAGGGGGAGTGGGGTATGGGGAGGGGATAGAGAGAGGAGGGGAGGAGGATGGTAGGTGGGTAACCGGCACTCTCACTGACCGAACGAAACGCAACAATGCAAGCACTGTTACATCACGTAGGTGTTTCTGTGAAAGGGTGGAACTACCCCGGACGAGCCGACCCGTTCATATTGAAACCAGTAATAGCTTCAGTGTGGCTCTACCACCTACAACAGTGGTTGTGCAACAGTTGAGACCAAACAAATCTATGTAGACTGATCTGTATGAAAATTGAACTCATAACGTATTATATTTGAGCCACAAATTTGGCTACAGCCGATTAGCCCATAAGCTGTATATAAATGTTCTGTTAGTTAATAAAGTTGATTTGCACTTCTTACGACTTAATTTATTTAATGCTTCAATCAATTTAATTACTTATTTATTTATCTATACATTTATTTTATAATAATATAATCGCAATGAATATACAGAAAAGCTTAAAAATAATTAATTATTGTATACAAACACTACGATCATATATTAATATTTTGGCGTAATATTTATATCCTACTCAATGTACATAATGTTCTATCACAGAAGCAACGGAGATACTTAAAGAAATGCTTTGAAAATAATACAAATAAATTTCAAAATATATAACCTGATAATAAAACAAGTCCAAGGATCGGATCGCATCCCCATCTACCGGGTCCATTAGTAAATCTAAAACATTCTTGAATCCACCAGAACACACGCAAAAATCACCAAAATCTGTATTAGGAACAGTTCAGTCACATACACATTAGGGTGTCCGTTATTTCCCAAGTTGATTTTTTTTTTGCTGCCGCCCCCTGAAGTTTTAGTTTTTACCCTAAAAAAAATTATCCAACGTAAACAAGCTCTTAATTTTCAAGTTAAACCGTGCCCGTGTCATGTTACTTTTCCCATTTAAATAACATGGGATTTTTGTACTTTTTGCATTTTATTTTTTATCTCCAAAGCAAATGAACCTACAGCTTTGATAAAGAAATATTCTAATACAAAATTTTGCGCTCTACAAAAAAGGTCTCTTTGGTTTTTTCGCTAAAATCATTCCTTTAAAAGTTATACGCAGTTAAAGTCATGTTCATTATTTTTATCATAATTATTTTAGTTTTATCGAAGTTTTCTGTGATATAATTATAAAACTCACTTATAATTGTCATAAAAATTTTATTGAATAATCTTATCAGTTACAATAATGGAAACATTGCATGACAACTAATATTACGATGGATTACTAGGTTTTTTTTTTTTTTAGTCACGTTTCTTTGTTAAGCAGCTTTTTGTAGCGTTAGGGAAAGCATCCTTGTATTCTCGTACAACTTGTACTTAATTAGAAGGTTTGAATGTTGTGAATAATCTGCAAGTTGTTAATGATGTAGCTGAAAGAGCAGTTCAGTTAACTCAAGATTACATTAACATTTTGACTACGAAAGAAGACTAAAAACAGTATTTAATACAAGTTGTACGAGAATACAAGGATGCTTTCCCTAACGCTACAAAAAGCTGCTTAACAAAGAAACGTGACTAAAAAAAGAAAAAAAAAACTAGTAATCCATCGTAATATTAGTTGTCATGCAATGTTTCCATTATTGTAAATGATAAGATTATTCAATAAAATTTTTATGACAATTATAAGTGAGTTTTATAATTATATCACAGAAAACTTCGATAAAACTAAAATAATTATGATAAAAATGATGAACATGACTTTAACTGCGTATAACTTTTAAAGGAATGATTTTAGCGAAAAAACCAAAGAGACCTTTTTTGTAGAGCGCAAAATTTTGTATTAGAATATTTCTTTATCAAAGCTGTAGGTTCATTTGCTTTGGAGATAAAAAATAAAATGCAAAAAGTACAAAAATCCCATGTTATTTAAATGGGAAAAGTAACATGACACGGGCACGGTTTAACTTGAAAATTAAGAGCTTGTTTACGTTGGATAATTTTTTTTAGGGTAAAAACTAAAACTTCAGGGGGCGGCAGCAAAAAAAAAATCAACTTGGGAAATAACGGACACCCTAATACACATGTACATAAGAGTTATATGTATAAAGTAAGCTTTCAAAGAAAGTAAATAATAAACCTTATAATACATCATTATATATCATATGATATTAAATTCTAAATTATCGGCAGAGCATAATAGTACGACCTTCTACGACCAGGTGTCGGAAGATGTAAAAGAAAAACATTAAGCATTCCTAGCGCCAACACAATGAAAGCAGAAAAGCTCGAACATCCGTAAAACTTTACCTAGGTTCTGTTAACAAACCACCGCCAGGCGTGTCTCATTATTCTTATAGGTGGCATTAGAAAGGTCCAGAGGTTCTAATAAGCATGCTTAGACTATTTAAGATAAATCTCAGGAGATTTCAATATCCATGGAATTGTCACTTCTACCACCGCTCTACGGAGAGAAGAATTTGACTTGTTCAACCATGTTTCATCACTGCCTCTAACTCTTCTGAGAAAAAGGTGAGAAATAATCACGATCTTAAAGTGTGAAAGGCCATCCAATGCAAGAGCCGAAAACACGATATTCTGTTTGATACTAGTACGGTAAACACCGCTTCCTTTGTTAAATACGTCTTTGTTAAATACTTCTAAAGGTATTTTTATAGTGAACAGTTTAAATTCGAATAAGTAAACCATCGCAATTCTTCATGAATTTCCTTGCGGGGTGGTTGTGTAACTTGTCGAAATAGATCACTTTTCCGTCTTTGTCCATCTTTAGCTTCGCCCTACAGTTGCTCGACGAACAGGTCCAATTCTTGCTGCTGATGTGGGCGAACGTATATCCATCAATCAGTATGAGGGATTTACCTTTTTGTGACCGTACTACGTCGTAATGAATATCTGTAAACCGAATTCAAATCATTACATATTATAAAACGGAGCCCTCTGCCACGTCTGTCTGTCTGTTCGCTATAAACTCCGTGATCTGAACGGATTTTTATGCGGTTTAGGAAGGTTTATGTATATAATTTGTCTAAGGTTTTTTTATTATCAGGGCGGGACAACATCCGCCAGGTCCACTAGTTAATTATAAATGAATGAATATACCTTTATAAATATTCCTGAACTGAATTGTTTTATTATGTCAAATTTAAAGGATGTTTTAAACGCCAGTCGTGTTATTGCAAACAAGTTAAATACGTATTGAATACTTACTTTAAAAAAGTGTGGTTACTTTCTTATTAAATGCACCGCGTTCGTCGGCCGCTGCCGCAGCAAGCTCGCGTTATCCTTTTTCGCAAGTCTAACATAACCTAACCAAACAGAGATAAAAGAGCAAGATGTCGAACGTGGCGAGCGCGGTGCATTTAATAAGTAAGTACCCAAACTTTTTTAAAGCAAGTATTCAATACGTATCTAACTTTTTTGTAATAACACGGCAGATCATAATAAACAAATACATTATTCAATTTTTTACGCAACGACTTTTTAACAATATCAATACAAATAAAATAACAATGTCATTTATATTTTTTTATTATTATTCGTTAATGAGAAACAAGTTAGCGTAATATAAAAACAAGAGGTATTTTGTCAAGTGATATACAGTAAACTCTCTTTATTCGCAGTTTCATTATTTGTGAGTAATAAGAAAATTCAAAAATAAAGTTAAAAGTTTTAATAAAGTTAAAGGTTTAAAAGTTACCTCCAGTTGATACAATGTGATAATTTAAGAGCTATCGATTGTCGGTAAAAAAGATATCATCTACATTTCATTTAAATAACAATTTCTTGGACGATAATCACTTGAAATTCTCCAATAAAATTTTATTTTTCAACTTTTGAGGTTTCACGAGGAAATAAAAAAAATTTCATAACAAAGTTATATAAAATCAGCAAAAATTCAACAAAAGTTTTTTTATAATCAAGAAAAAAAATTAGAAGCGACTGTCGTTACATCCTTTGATTAATGGGGATCATTGCAGAATTAGTTGAAATATTTTTAGAGCAAAAAAAAAAAAAAAACGGTCGGACTTTGAGAAAATTACGGTTTTTTCAAAAAAACTAAAATATTTCATATATCTGGGACTCTGAAAATTTTTCATATTTTTTTTCGAAAACTACAATTAAAAACAAAAATTAAAAAAAAAAAAGTTCCCAAACGGTCAATTTTTGAAAAAGTTCTGGCAATTTAAAAATAAAAGAGCGGTTTTTTTCAAAAATTCATAACTTTTTTTGAGTCGGGAAAAAAAATTTGAAAAAATTCTGAAAAATAACTTTCGGGGGGTAGAAAAAGATAGAAAATTTTCAGCGAAATCAAAGGGGGTCAGGTAAAAAATTTGTCGATTTGACATGGAATGACCCATACATAAACGAAATAACCGCTAGTAATAATATTTTGGGTTTATGACAATAAATTAATTTCATTTTGAAAAACAAAATCTCATTTTTTTCTTAATTCATAATCTTGTAATACATCCTCTAAATTATATATCTTTATATATATATCATTCTACAGTCCGTGTGTATGTAACTTAACTTTTAAAGAGCTAGATACATTTTAATAATTTTTTTTGTAACTTTTCAACAATTGTTTAGGTTCACAATTGGACCCGGTAGGTGGCGCTGAGGTTGAATTTTAGGTTTTTTTTTTAATTATCAAGGCAGGACAACTTCCGCCGCGTATGCTAGAGCAATATAAATCTGTATTTAATGATTCCGCTTAATAGCATAATTATCTAACACTCCCCCACAAATAATGTCACTTTATTGTATTCCATAATTCAAAAAAATTTTTCAGATAAAAATTATATGACCATCTCGAGACTTAAAAAATTGCCTAGGAGCGTGTTTATGTTCATTACTTAAATATACGATTTTGCCACAATTATTTAGTTTCAAATGCGCAGTGCAATTATTCCTCTTTAGAGAACAAGTCCACCTCATTGAGCTACTCTGACAATACGTATAACCTTCAACCAATATGAGCGATTTGCCTTTTTTCGATAAAAGTTTCTCGAATGGTATATCTGAAAATTATAATAGATGATTAAAATAGGATGTAAAACGTATATAATAGTATATATGTAATAGTATATATATAATAGTAATTCTTACCGATTATTCCAAAATAAACTGTCGTTTCTATCATTGATAACAAAATGAAGTTTAAAAATCTTAGTAACCTTATGTATACAAGTATAAATTAAATATATTTTATAAATTATTACTAGTTTATTCAAAATAGATATTACAAGCTAATGAGGGAGAAAATCTTTAAAAGTAGTTCCTTCGTTAAATATACAAACTACACACACCAATTTTATATATATGTATAAACACAAAAAAAGCACAATGTACGTCTGTCTATTAGCACATGTTTGGTGTAACTAGAGAACCACTATTTCAATTAAAGTTTTTTTTTTTGTATAGATATTGTTTGATATGATTTTGGTAAATATATTATTAGATAAAAACCAGACGGGTAGTGGTCGTGTAGCCCAAAAATATCAGCTTTATAAAAAAACATATGACACTATATTATACAGTCTTACAGACCAATTTTTAAAATCGATGTTTGTTCCGGCTAGATCGCTAAACCATTATGTCACTGACAGATAGTTAATATTATAAGGAGTAACTTTTAGTATTAAAAGGATTTCGCGCAAATATCATTAGCTTTTCGCTAAATTCCACGTTGATTAGATATTTCTTTAGTGATTTAGATTTATGGTTCTGAGAATAGAAACCATGAAACTTGTCCGAATATTTTGTTAATTTATAGACAGTCAAACTGTGCCTTATAATTATTTAGGCTCAAAGCTGCTTGTACAATGTGGCAAAACTTAAATGAATCAACGTTTTATGGCCCAATGAAAATAAGCCATGTTGTACTGCAGCATCTAGGTGAATGAGGGCGATGTTTTTGGGCATCGTTAATTAATCTGTAATCTGTATGTTTTCCTTATTTACTTTGTAACCGTTACGTGTCCTAACAATAAAAACTTTTTTTCTTTCTTTTTCTATCATTACATAGTATAAAACAAAGTCCCCTACCGCGTCTGTCTGTCTGTTCGCGATAAACTCAAAAACTACTGAACGGATTTTTATGGATGGATTATGGATTTTCACCAGTGGATAAAGTGATTCACGAGGAACGTTTTGGTATATAATTTGTCCCGGATTTTTTTTATAATCAGGGCGGGACAAGGTCTGCCGGGCCCGCTAGTATAATATATACAAAATATATTTTCGCTTAATTAAAAACGGGGTTTAATCAAATATATTTATTTTAAAAAAAATTTACCAGCGCTATCTCATTTATATCTATACTGCAAAATATTAAACTTACAAAATTGTATATTTCACACAGAAACCGGCTAAAAACTAGATTAATAGATAAAAATAAAATATATCATGCAATAATTATTCACAGCATTATATTAAAATTAGTTTACCGTTTGGGCCCCTCAAGAATTTTCGTGGTAAATGCGTATGTTCATTGTTGATACGAATTATTTTACCCGTATCGTCCATTTTTAAGTTCGCCTTACATTTGTTCTTTCTCACCGAACAAATCCAGTGAGTTAGGTCGTTTTGTGAAAACGTGTATCCGTCGACAAACAACAGTTCCTTACCTTTCTGCGATATCGCCATCTCGTACTGGATATCTGTAATATTATATATAACTTATAATAAAATACTAATATATTCAGTGTAACAAATAGTAACTACGTGTTAGCTTCATAAAAAAAAAAGTTATGGGTAACTTATCTGAAATTGGATACACCAAATTAATATGAGCCAGAACACGACGTGTAGCAAACACGCTTAACATCTTGTTTACCTACGATTAACGAAGGGTAGATGGAGGTTCTCGCGATAAATCGCTTTGGCAATTTTACCGACGCAGATGTACAAACTATTTGGAACTAGGGGGTACTCTGATAGGCGGTGAGTTAAAGACGGGCCGCTATAAATTAAAACCACTTAATAAAAATGTGCAAACACAATTTAATAAAATTATAAACTTAGTCCGGTTAATTCTAATTGGAAATTCACACAACACAGCGTCGATACTTTTATTTTTCGCTATTCTGACTGACCGCACCTACATAGAACAGAGGCTGCATGCGGCCCTTTGGCCGTGACTATTGATATTTTTTTAAATATCCGTTTATCGATATATCGGTCATATTAAAAAAAAACTGAATCTTGCTTAGACAACCCATAAGCCAGTATATTTACTAAAGAAATATATATTATTATATTATTATATATATTATTATATATATATTTCTTTAGTAAATATACTATATACAGGATACAGGAACATATACACAGATACATATATACAGGAATAAGTAATAAAATACATATCAATCAATTTTAGAAATGTCCATCTGTCTGTTTGTATGAATACGCATCACTGCTACAATACTGCGTTCATGTTAAAACTTTTTAATCTTTGTTTCATTCAAATCGGCTTGATCTATCAAAGGTTAGATATTGTACTTTTAATGACGAGGCGACTTAAGTACGAGAGAAAAGTAGATGAACTTTAATCCATTCAGATGATTTTATTAATAGCTGTTTTTTTTTTACGTAAAGCTTCACGCGGACGAAGTCGCGGGCACATGTAGGTATATTATAAATTTATGAAATTGTTATACTTGGCAAGTCACACTTGTATCGTGTTCTTAATTCATGTTTAAGCAATATCCAGTTTAACGCATCACTGTATCTTTGTCAAACGTTTGAAGTTAAGAGAAATAGATATAATGGGGTTTAAACACTATTTTATTTAAGTTAAATTGAGACATGTTATATGTGTACCGTTATTTTTCAGTAAGAGTTTTAAAAGAATACTCATTTTATATCTTCAGTTGGCTGACTACTACGAGTAAAGTTCATACTAGATATCAAACATTATAATATTTTTTATATCAAATCAAAAAGGTTTATATAATTTTTTATGTATATTTGGTAATTATGACAATAGGTTGTAAAGTATATTTCATACCGCTAAGTGATAAACTTTTTTTTAAACGTTTTAGTGGACGCTACTTTGCAGTTTCGTCTGGAAACCAAATGCCAAATAAAAAAATACATTTTTTTTTGTATTTTGTTTATTTGGCATCAAAAAGTAACCTACAACTCCAAATTTTCATCTACCAACTCACACATCCCATTTTCTAAACTCTATTTTATTATTTTTTAAGAGCAATATCCATATAACCTTCGATCGTATTTTAAACAGAACGAATTGATTTATGCTGTTGAATAACAGATGGTGCTACGTAGGCCTCACCAAACTTTCATCCATTCATACATGCGCAAGTCATTCACGAGAAGCATCGCTTTATTTTGACATGTAATTCTGCAATTGTTATGTATCACAACATAGTGCGTACAATTTTTTTACAATTTATATTTATTTATAAGAAACTAACAGTTACCCGCGGCTTCGCCCGCGTGGACTATCTGAAATGGTTGGACCTATTTCCAAGATATAATTTATAAGAAATAATGTAGGATATTTTATTCTATACTAACTATTAACGGTGACTACGTCCATGAAATATAGTAAAAAAATTGTTCAATTCAAACATGTAAGTGAGGCGCCCTGTATTGGATACTGCTTGTTTAGTTTATTATATTTGGACGGTGCAGCGTAAATGTCTTACACTGAACAAAACTTTTTAGCTAAAATGTACGCCGAATAAGTTACGGGTAACAGCCTTATTGAACATTATTCAAAGTACATATTTTGGGTATAATGTATATATTTGAATTGTATTGTCCTATCGATCACTTTGGCGGTTATTTTGTTCTATTTACTTAACTCTTTGCGTGTTTAATCAGAAAAAAAATCAACTTATTGTTTACAATTTAACAATATAATTAATAGTCATTTTGGGGATAGAAGAGGTTTTCTTAGTAGAGACAGGCAGACTTCTTGCGGAATAGACAACATACGAATATATTATGAATTGTACGTTACCTTAAAAAAATAATTAAACGCATTAATTGCTATATTTAAATTGATCTTTGTGTTTGTAACTTCTTGATAATTCTACATTGTATGGAAACGTGCTGAATGAAAACTGACATTACTTGAAATACCGTAACTTTCCTTATATTTATAACGACAGGAATAATAAATACAGTGTATTCATTGATAAGTTTATTCTTACCAAATTTACAAAAAACTACCTTCATAAATATGTTGCCGTTATGACATAGATTACACACATTACAAGAACTTAGCTCACTAATTGAGGGAATGCTCGCGGGAGAGGCCAATAAATGAAAAATAATGTTCACAACTACATTCGTGTCTAACACACATCTTACATCTTACATCTTAATATAAATTATGTGGTTGAATAAAAATATATATACTTTTTAATTATTCGAAACACCAACGACATTAAGACTACAATAATGCAGTATTTCTGACAAAAATAATCGAAAATAAATGCGATATTTAAAATTAAAAAGCTTAGAATAGAAAGGTAGCAATTACTTTTTGTATAGGAGCAAAAACTAAACATGACAGCCCCACATAAATAGACAGATAATTTACAATTTGAAAGTTTCATTAGGAGTTTCTTATATAGTGGAAGTGAGCACTGAGAGGGTTATATAGTGAACTAAAGTTCCAAATATGTAGCTGATGGTAAATCCCATGTGCCACACTGTTAGTTTCAATGATATTATAACTAAAAAGCTGTAGGTATGTTACCTACATGATATTTTGACAAAACAAATGGCACGATAACGCACACATACGTAATGTAACATTGTAACGCCACACTGCCGTAGATAAAATGTGGAAGTAAGATGGCATATTCTCAATATCGGTGGTGAAAAGATATAGTTACATGTTACTTAGATACGGGCGGATTGACGGGGCTGCCGTCAAAAGCTAGTTAGACAAGTTTTAACAAGGCGCTGTCGAAGCACTTATGACGTATATAGAGTTTTTTAGTTATATTATCATTGGTTATCATCATCATCATCATCATTCTACATATTTAATATATAAAAATCAATATTTGTTTCTTATGAGCTGACATGTCGTTCTGGTTATATACTTTTGTTAATTATTCCTTACAACTTATGTGAAGATTATAGGCATAGTACAATTAATTGGCGCACATATCGCACCTACAAATGTAGTTGAAAGACCATTTCTATAATTCTACATTTTTTTAAATACAGGTTATAAAGCAAGTGCGGAGCCACGGGCATCAGCTAGTCGGTTTATATAAACATAATATTACCATATCGATTTCTCGTATACCGTCTAGGCAAATGTGTGTGATGGTTATTTAAATAAGTAATTACTCCATTATTTAATCTCAGATTCGCTTTACAATTGTTTTTCTTCAATGAGCACGACCAATACATACAATTTTTTTGAGAAAATGTATGGCCATCGACGAGTAGTAATTCTTTTCCTTTCTGAGAATACGCCATTTCGTAGTTTATCCCTATAAATAAAACATAATTAATCAAGTTATGAAAAATATCCTAAATGTATAAATCTAGAAAATTCTAATTTAAATGATTAAATAACACAGAGTCAACTAAAATAACACACCAAATTTCAATAATATCTAACTATAATCGGGTGCATGAATGGAGATAAACATAATAACACTTCTTGGGAATGAAACTGAACAATAAATTAAATTTAAAAAAAATATACGACACAAAAAATACAATAGCATGACTTACCACATATATAGTGGCGCCATCAAGTATTACATGAGAAAAATTAATAGGCAAAGATACTACCTAGCATACTGCCAAGTAAATATGAAAAACAAAAATACTAACTTTAAATAATACCTGATGGAAATATTTAAAGGACATTTTGTATCATTTTATTTTTGTATCACTTAACTTCACTGGTAATTTTTTAAACGTAATTAGCTAATACTAGTAATGCAACACATATAAATAGCGTGCGTTGCGTCTGCGTTGGCAGTTGATTCCGGAGGGGACGAGCAACTGCTGGGTATGCTATCTATTCTTAGAAAAGGAAGAGAAACACAAAAAGAAGATAATAAAATATATTACTTAACCTGAATAACGAACAAAAAAATAAAGAAAAAGGTTATAGGAAAGGGATGAATACTAAATAAATATTTTGTAATATATGGCGCTACCAAATACCTAAGTTTAGTCCGTATTATACAAATATCCAACCATACGTTACAATAAAAATTTGGTATTTCTGACTTTCATTCACGAATACCAAATCTCAATACTACCTAAGCGTAGTGGGATGTATTTTCGTATGTTTATATAGACGAAGAAAACCTTATATATCTGGGAATTTAATAAGAAGTGTATTATATATTAAGTTTACTTTGTAACATAGGTATACAATTAGAAGGGACAGTAGGCGATATACTTTCCTAAAAAATGAAAAAGGCGTTTAAAATTACAAAAGGTCTATTTTATGAACTCGCTATTTTTAACCGTTTTAAAAAATTTGCATTATAAAAAATCTTACTTTAACAGTGCTTAAGAAAACTCTAACGTTAACATTAGGACTTCTATACCTAGAGTTGACAATAAATAAAACGACACAAAAATAAATTTATAATTTATTCAATTACCTAATATATAACTGTAATAATCAATGATATTATAACAAAAAGAATCGTAGATACGTTACTTACATGATATTTTGACATAACAAATGGCACGATAACGCACACATACGTAAAGTAATATTGTAACGCCACACTGTCTTAGATAAAATATGGAAGTAAGAAAGCATATTCTCAATATCGATGGTGAAATAGAAATATGTTGCGTAGATACGGGCGTATTGAGCAGTCGAAAATAAACTAGTTAGCCAAGTTTTAACAAGGCGCTGTCGAAGCGCTTATGGCGTATCTATAGCTTTTTAGTTATAATATCATTGGTTATAATGGTTTGATTACAACAATTCTATGACATATTTGCATAACAGAGAAATTCTAGAATTACATGTCTCATCAACTCATGCACAGAAATTTTGTTTTGTCCATAGGTTAAATAATAATAGAACTTAAACAATAAATTCCACTAATGATTTCCCAAGAACTTCCTTCATTCGGCTATAAAAGCACAACTTTACCTTCTTTGTTTCTCATATACCTTCTAGGAATATGTGTATGTGAGTTGTCTATATAGACAATCTTCCCATCTTTGAACTTCAAATTTGCTTTGCAATTATCCTTCCTTACGGAACATTTCCAATGTGTTGTATGTATCCTAGAGAAAGTGTGACCCCCAACAAACAGCAACATTTTTCCTCTCTGAGATAACGCAATTTCATAGGGTAAGCCTAGAAAACGTATATTAATATAAGGCCTTGTACGTTTAAAAAATTCTTTGAAACCTACATTTTTTTTATATCATAGGAGGCAAACGAACAGGCGGGTCACATGATGTTAAGTGATCACTGTCGTCCATAGACACTAGCAATACCAGGGGAGTCGCAAGTGCGTTGCCAGCCTGTGTTTGGGAGGATTGTGGGGAGGAGGAAGGGGGAAAGGAAGAGGGGAGGTGGGCCTCCGGCGCTCTCACTGACCGAACGAAACGCAGCAATACAAGCACTGTTACTTCACGTCGGTTTAGTGTGAGAGGGTGGTACTACCCCGGGCGTGCCGACCCATTCATGATGAAACCAGTATTAACTTCAGCGTGGCTCTACCACTCCTAATACTATGTATGGGGTAGTGATTAATAGTAACTACTTTACAGAGTTCAAATTTTTACTGTTAATATTTATCCTTACTAATATTATAAATGCGAAAGTAACTTTCGTTTGTTACGCTTTCACGGCTTAACTACTAAATCGATCATTATAAAACTTTGCTTATAAGCATGGGGGACCTTTTATCAAAAAATGGTCCCAAGGGACAGATGAAATACACATTAACGCGAGCGAAACCGCAGGTAAAAGCTAGTCTATAATAAAGCACACTGGTCACAAATATTATATTTTTGTTTTGATCTCTCTGGATTTAATTGAAAATCGACTTGACCGATTTTTATGAAAGTGTTATACGGGGAATTGTGTCATTCCTTAATTTATAGGATAATGAAACAATATCAAAAAATATTTTTTTTATTTATTCACAATCAATTTAATGAAATGAGTACACAAGGAATATAATTTGTTCTAATATTGATAACTGGCAACATTTATGCTTTCAGGTGTCACAGAATATGATTTAGAAAATAAAAAAATAATATTAAACTGTAACGCGCGCAGAGGAAAAATTTAAATGACATAATTTCCAAACTTCTATAACCTCAATGAATTAATGACTCAAGTTCAGTTTCATATTATATGTTTTATGAAATTATCTTAAAACCGCCATCTAAAGTTCTGACGTAGTTCTTCTTAGGATGAATATGATTAGAAGATACAAATATAACTTTGTTATCACAGTTCATATGTGCAGAAGCTTTACACTTTGGATAGTGTGTAGAACAAATCCATTTTAGTGGCGTCCTGCTTGAATACGTGTATCCGTAAATTAGTATTAATTTTTTCCCTCTTTCGGACATCACTACATCGTACGGTATATCTGCAAAAAAAATCAACAGTTAGAACGTATCATAAATTCGGCACAGCATAGATTAAACAGTACATTGAAAAATATACAGAGGGTTACCTCGTTCAACTCATAGAATTAATAAAAACAGCTCTGTAACTTCCCACCATGCCTTTTATTATACATACATTATACCTGCAATTTTTATTTTTACCAATAAACTTATTCAATCACTGCATTTAATTTTACGTAATTAGAAGCAACCAAATTGTAAATTAAAATATATGAAGTAAAAAAAAAATGTCGGAAATAAAAAAAATTAAGCATGAAATTGAACTCTATTAAATATATTTACTGAATTAATTACGTTTTAAGCTGCTAAAGAGGAGAGAGTGAGAAATTTAAAAAACATGACAAAATTACTTAATGCATATTAATAAAAAATAAAAAAAAGCAAAAAAGTTACCAGACATAAAAATAAAAATTGCTTGGTGCGAGTAAAAATAAAATCAAAACTTTTTGGAAATTTTCCATCCCGGAATTAAAGGGCTTCGAAACAGGCTCTAAATTACGCGGATAGCTCATATATGTATATACAAGTATAATGCTACAGGCATATCCAGCTTGGGAAGCAGTTGTTACTCTCGTCCGCTGGAAGTGTGGTGCTAAAGAGTAACAAATTTTTGGCTGCTATACCGTTCCACATAAATTGTCCCTCACAGCGATAAATAGAGTAATTAATCAATCGACGATAATAAAATATGGATACTGTATTTAGCCATACGATTAAATAAAAGTATATCAACAATGACTTAACATATGTAGATTGTAAAAACTTATTTAATACTTTATGCTTTCGATCACAAACCGGCGTGATGGCAAATAACGATGTGGTATAAGATAGTAACAAACTAAATCCAAAGGAAGACGGACTCTCAATAGCAGCTACAGGCCAGACTTTTATGTACTTGGCGAGGGATTCTCAACTTGAGAATGATAGCTGAGGTGAACATTAGAAAAAATCTGATATATATACTTATTACAGGAACCTACGTCAATGAAGACTGTATCCCAATACACTACAACTGAGCCAACAGTATTCGACACGGATTGCGTTAAACACGTAAGGAAATAAAAAAAACTCTTCTGTTTAATACTCTATGATCGTTTTGGTACTACCACTGTTATTTGAAACTACTATTTTGGTACCTTTTGTATATTAATTACACGTCAACATACTTGTATTGTAATCTAGTTCTAATGGATGATAAGTTTCAACATAATAATAACAATTTAGTTGAATACCAGATCACATCGATTCACAATGAAGATGTGAGAACACATGTTGTCTTTGGAAGATAATATATTGTTTGGCAAATACAAAATATGTGGTTTAAAATTTCCTGAACCTGTGATCTCAATCAAGGAAGTAACATGTGGAACGTACATTACATAAGTATTTTCTAACACTGGCAGTACGACACCACCACAGGATAAAAATGACATATTTTACTTTTGGTTTCTATCTATAAGTCGAGTAAATGTATCATGGTGCGATTTATTTCCGGGACGTTCCTACCGTTCTCTTAACTTTATAAGGTAAAATTGTAAATATGTATTATACTTCACTGGCTATGTAGGTATTCCGTAGCAACCTACCTAACCCTGCTTGGCTGCATTCTAAGATTTTCGTGAAAAAATCCGATAGTGTCAGCCAGTTCTTTAAGCCTGTTGCACCCACTTGAAATTTAATCGGAAATTAAAGAAGATTTAATCTCTTAACAATCTGTACACAGAAGCAATCATTTCTCGTATATATATGTTGTGTAAATAGGTGTATTTATTTGAATTAACGTAGTATATGTCCTGCAAAATTGAGTTTTTAAGTTGGTAACTCTAGCCGTTGACAATTACTCGAAAATAACTTATCCAATTTGTAGTAGATTTTAAA
Source organism: Antheraea yamamai (assembly GCA_036509395.1). Classification (NCBI taxonomy): domain Eukaryota; kingdom Metazoa; phylum Arthropoda; class Insecta; order Lepidoptera; family Saturniidae; genus Antheraea; species Antheraea yamamai. The sequence continues at coordinate 4,085,111 of AP028429.1, read as the reverse complement.
TTAATATAAGTCCCACGCGATCAGTAAGCAAGCTGTGAAGCGAATATGGCGAAAGAAAAACCCAGGGAGAACATGAAAACAAATGCTAGAACCACGCATCGGTACTGTGCTCTGTCCGATGTCGTTTGTCAGTGCCAACGAGTTGCGATGCGAACTCTCGTTGTACTCCACAATATAAATCCACAATACAAATCTGTGATGCGATGAGCCGTCAATGATCTAAAGGATTTTCCTATAACACGGGGTCTTTCAAGCGTAACGTGAAGGGGCATTTACGCCGGCCGGCATGACAGCGGCGACCAGCGAGATATGGCGTATCTCTGTGGTTACCGTTGTTTTTGGATTGTACTGTGCTTACCATCTGGCATAGTGCAGTCACTTTGCCGTGCTATAATTTAAAAAAAAAAGGACACGCACTTCATACACGGCGATAGCGAAAGAATTGGCCGACGCGAACGCCGTGAGTGATCAAAAAACAGAAGTATCTCCTACACTCGCTGGGACTATTTTACTACAAAGCAACTCTACGCGGCCGCAACAATAGGACTGAACTCCAGAAAAGATGTATGATTCGTATTACATTTTTTACAGGAAATTAGCAGTAATGACAAAAATTTCCACGCCTGAATATGCATTAGAACTTGAAACCTAGTAAATCGATTTTAATATAGATTTTTTACTCAGGCAGGAATAAATTCGAGGTTTTTTTTTAGGATTTTACGTTTAACTGTATTGGCTAGGCAGTCTGAATCCTCGTGAGATACTTTGTGGTAAATTTAGATACATAATAATATAAAAACCAAAACGTTCACAGTATTATTTATTACATAAAATGTACACAACTTCTTAATATGTCGAAAATATAACGGCAACTCAGATTCGTAATGTAATAAGAAAAAATAATTTTGTAAGTGCTTCCTAGAAACTGGATACTACTTGTTTCATTCAAACTGTCAATAAGCAACAACTCCGAGAGAAAGCCAACGTATCAAAGTAACTTATACGTATAAAAAATTATGATTGATATGAATCTTTTAAATTTTAATATATTCTCCAGATGCTAACTTCATATACCTTGGTGGTTCGTGATTATGTTCAGGCATAGAAGACACTATATCTCCATCGATGTTCAGTTTCACTCGAGCCCGGCACATAGAGTTTTTCCTTATGCAGTAGTAATTAAATGAATCGCCCTGATGAGAGAACGTGTATTGTTTGTACATCAGAAGGTGTCTGCCACGACTGGTCGGAATAAACTGGTACTGATCAGAGTGAACTGTAAAATTTAAAATATCATAAATTATATCACATAATCCGATTACATAAAAGCTAACTTTCCCTGCGTTAATGTGAGTTTGACCTATCCTTCCGCAACAGTACATTTTCTCTGGACTAAATGGACCTACCCGCCATCCTTTTCTGTATTTTTGGTAACGTGTATGTAAAATATCACCATGATCCATGGAGTAGTATTAGTAGCTAAGACGTGAAAACGTAACAAATTCCTAATGAAAATTGAAAAACAAGATCATTGAAGTAATAACCAACAATGAAATAAGAAATACCATTTATAACTTCCAACTGCGAAATCAAAGAATGTAACATCAAATAAGCAGTTAAAATAAAAACATACCTAATATATTTATACTATAAACTAAGCTGCAGGCCACGCGTTGCTGTGGCCCAGTTATTACGTTACGTTATGTTGAATTAAAATTGTGAAATTTATAACATGACACCATCTATACCACCTCGGTTCTACAGTTTTCTGTAAACTAATTTAAAGCACCATCTGTTTGAGACTCATGAAACTTACAATTAATAACAATAATCAACATTGATAATCATTTAATATGTAACTAAAAATATTGAGGCTATTTTTATCGAAAATATAAACTATCCTATCTCTCAAGTTGGACTAAATTATACATAAATGCCAATTTTCATGAAGAACGGTTGAGTAGTTTCGGAGTTCATTATGGATAAACATCATGACACTGCATTTTTAGATATTTAGATATACAGATTTGTTTAAACTTTCTACATCATTATAGTATTTTTTATGTATTCTGTTATGCGTAAACATTGAAACGTTTCATCGTAATCGAGTAAAATCCTTTTGAATGCAGATGCCGAACATGCGAATCATTTTAATCTTTACAGTTCAGGCTTGATATTTACCTAAAGGACCACTAAAGAACTATACTACCGTAATATAACTTTACTCAGCGCTTGATATTGGTTCTTTCATATAAATTTGAAGCCTAATATAGATATTGTAATACCATGTGTTTTGTATGAACTTGTAGATGGTATTTTATTAATTACCAAACATTGGCTTTTTCTAGTCATGAATAGAAGATTTAATATTTGATTGAACCGCCGTCAGGTATAACCGTTAAAGGACGCATTTTTCTATTCTTTCTGTTGTTTTACTTACTAATACTTCGCTCTTTCTATCACTAATTCCAGGTTTAATTTTTTCAGGTTCGCCTCACACAAATAAAATCAAACGTTCTTTTATATATATATGTATATTAATTATACAATACTAGCCTGCCCGGCAGACGTTGTCCCGCCCTGGTTATAAAAAAATCCTTGACAAATGATATACCTTCCTCATGAATCCCTCTATCCACTGGTGAAACCCGGATGAAAATCCGTTCAGTAGTTTTTTTAGTTTATCGCGAATAGACCAGAGAGACAGACGCGGTAGGGGACTTTGTGTTATACTATGTAATGATATAATTAATATAAATATAATAATTATCAATGAATTAATTAAAAATATGTTGCAGATTGACGTGTAATCAGGACAATCGATTGATTATACGTGTTTCGCTCCATCACGGAGCATCTTCTGATCGAAGTTGACTCTTCCGATGCGAGCGGGCACGCAGTAGTAGCGTAGTAGTGTTTATTATATTTACATAGAAGTAGTTGTGTGATACGCTTAAAAATACTCGGATCAGTTATCGATGCCAGAAGTTAGTAAACTTATAAAAGAAATACATCGCAAGAATATGGCATTTCTTACTATTTGTCAAGCAAGATATGGAGATAAAACAGATTGATAGTCTAATACTGTAACAAATATTATTAAAAAAAAAGATATTTCACTTATTTCAATGAGTACTTTTATTAACGAATAACATAATTTGTATTTCAATAATAACACGGTAAGCACCTTGGCTCTAGCTAGGGTTGCCTACACTGTTTGAGAAAATAATGTATCTTATCACGAAATGGGGAAAAATGTATTTGGAATAAAAAATGGCTATTTTTCAATATTTTTATTAATTCCGTTAAAAGCATAAGATTCTGTGTTCTACTATATTGTATCTTGTCCTAGAATGTTTTGAAGCTAGTTTAATATTTATTTATTTTTTATTAAATTTATTGATCTGTTCCAATCCTCTCACCATTTCAGATTCGTCACGGAAAAACTTATTTCAGTAAAAACTGAAGTGGTGTGACTTTATTTTTTAAGAATATATCAGGAAGTATAGAAAACCAACCGAATTCCCAAGTAACTTAAATTCATATCAATAAAATATGAGAAATTAGAGAAAATTGTATTGACCATACCTGGTAATGACTTTCCAATTCTTTTTAACCTTAATTTTGATTCATAACCAAAGTACTTTTAGGATTTTTTTTTCTAATTTATTTTTAGACTGTCCATAATATTATAGGTGTCCAGTATAGTTACAGCATGAGTATCGATAAGTAATAGTTCAATAATACCTATACTTAAGTGTTTTATTTTACGAACCATAATATAGATTGAAAAAAATAATGTATTTTTGAATAATTTATTTTTATGCAAAAGTATGTTTATCAAAAATAATGTAGAATACGCTATTAGAAATCATGTTGGCAACCCTAGCTCTAACGCAGGTTAAAACTAAGCTACTATTCTCACTCCTCAGCTTATTTCTTCTAATTACCCTGCCTTCTCTCTCTTTCACAACACTTCATTCCACTCTACCACTAGAAGTAGAGCTGCGTTTAACATTAATCAATGGAAATACTTCCATTACACTTTTAAATACACTCCCTCTGCAGACTTCACATATCTTGGTGGCGAGTGATTATGTCTTTCATTAGCTCTCAAAATTTTTCCATCTCTGTCCAACTTGACACTGGCTTTGCAGTTATGAGCTTTTTTAGAACAATAATAGAGACCGCTGGCACGGTTATTGGCTGAATATGTGTATCCATTGAGCATTAGCAACGGCCTTCCTCCATACAGAGTCGGAATCATGACGTAGTCTGATAAAAAAAGAAATAAATATCATCGTACGATTATCGTCCTCGTATACTATATAACATGCATCAATGATATAATTATATCTAAATACTTTTTAAAAGCAATAGGTAATATACAAAAATATATCGGAAACTACTACATTTAACTCACCTACTTAATGTTGAAACAATAGAGAAAAAATTTGAAAGTATTTATAATTTAGGCATTTTAATATGAACAGAGAACGTTGCTACATATTATTTATATGAAACATCTACAATTATTTTTTCAATGTTTTATAATTCTTTAAAGCATTTTTAGAGACTAGAACAGAGAAAATTATACAAAATGAAAATAGTTTCCACGATTCTCTTCACAGTTCATAAAACCTCGTTTTCATAGAATAACAAAGAATAACACACATATGTGCATTTTCTAAAAACAATTTCTACGCAACAAATAAAAATACGAGATCTTATTATTTTAATAGCACATTTTACAAAACAAAACCTCAGTAAATACGAATTTGATGACTAGATTTTTTAACAACAAATATTACAATGAATTAGCAATTTAACATTAATACAATTAAAACTACATTATTGCACTAAGATAATCTCATGGTATATTTCTACGAACTGACATAATTTAGGCAAATATTATACCGGACGTTACTTTCAACTTCCGCCTGGAATTAATTGGCCCTACCACTATAGCAAAAAACGTTTGATTTTAGTTGTGCACCTTAATTATTTTTTGTTATATTTACAGTTACATACCAGCAGTGTCAACCGCCGCCAGGTTTAACTGTCAACCAAGCAACGCGTTTTTAATTTATTTTTTTTGTTTTAGTTACTAATATTTTGCTCTCTCTCTATTACTACTTTCAGGTACACCTCGCATAAATAAAACCAAAAGTTTTTTGTTGCAGTAAAACATGGTAGCAGCCAATCAATTCCAGACGGAAGTGCAAAGTAACACCCACTATAATATTTAGTGGTGGATTTCCGCAACGTAATGTCTTCTGCAATAAAATAATTTAAGCAGAAAAATGTAATTTCGAACGTTGATCAATCCTTATTGCGTTTATCTTAAAACACAATAATTCCATTAAACTGTGAACGCAACTAATTTTGTACATTATAAGAATCTTGTTATACATCCATGATTACTTCGTATTGGCTATCAGCGTTGAGTAAGTCTTCGCTACTGCATTTGACAACACGGTCAGGATGTTCTTCCGTAACGTGATCAAAGAGTATCTTCTCATCATCACCACACACGATTACCTTTTCACATATCTTACATTTAAAGCAGCCTCGATCCAAAACGTCGAAGTCTGTACCATCGTTGTCACGTTCTATAATAACTGTAAAGTTTGATTTGAGTCAATTGTCTTATTAATACGTGCCACAACTACAAGAATACAGTGGACCCCCGGTTATCCGGTCCCCGTCTAATCCGGCACCTCTTGTAATTAGACACGTCTATTATTACATATTCAATTTTTTTTTACAATCTTCGATAATTTAGATAATGCATGAATGAACAGGTTACAACTTGATTGATTCATATGATCATTTTTATTCATAGTTTTTGATTATTTTAGTACATATGTACATTTATTTGTACACAATTATTTCTTAATGTAAAATTATGATTTTTTTATTTAATTGTTATATTCAAGGTGGTCTATATAAGTTTAAGAAAATATTAACCATAAGAGGGGGATAAAAAATGTTTATTTGATTTTAACTCACTTCATAAATAATTATAAAAAAAAATAAATAAAAAAAATAAAAAAAAAAAAAATTAAAAAAAAATAATAAAAAAAAAAAATAAAAAAAAAATAAAATATAAAAAAAAAAATAAAAAATATATAAAAAAAATAAATATAATAATTAATAAATAAAATAAAAGAGAGGTGGAAGTTTTGAATGTAGGTTGGCGTTGACTTCAAATATATTATTAGGTAGCGCAAATATTAACTTTATAATAAAACGTAAGTTCTCTATCGTGTTGTCTAATTTACTAAATTCGATATACATAATAGAATCTTATTATTGGGTCTGTAATTCGTCGGATTATAAGGTACTCTTTTGAAAAAATATCCGGACTATAAGGGGTCTTACACAGTACTATATAATCCGACAAATTCCATAGTTCGACACTGCCTTGCAAAACGTTTGTCGGATTAACGGGAGTCCTCTGTATTTCGTAATATTGTACGAGATATTTTTATTAATGAAAGAATATTATATTACCTGGTTGCTTGATTTCCGTACGTTTTGGTTTATAAGTTTTACTATTGTCATACTTGGGAGCGTATTTAAGAATTAAGTTATACTGCCAGATGTGTTTCGATGCAATATGTCTTTTTAGATTTCCAACAATTTTCGGATATATCGCTATTTGTTTTTCACAAAACAGACATTTATATAAGCGACCTTCAGTAATAACTTCAAAGAAATTCCAAATGCACGTTTTAGATCTATGCCCTGAAAAATCACATGAATTACATTAGTGAACACTCGGATATTCGATAAATTAGTTACACGTTATTAAAGACAGACTATAGAATAATCTCTTTGGCAATTTAAAAACTGATAAAAGACTAGTGAGCGTTCGTGGCTATCAACAAACACAGTATAAACTCTTATAACGTCGTTTGTAATAACCAAAAGATCTTTATAACGTAGGGGTTAGTTCAATTTGGTTGATTTACCTTGAAATCCATTCTTTATAGAGCAACAACCATTACTAATTATACAAATAATTACATTTTGCTATCAAGTACTGGAATTCTCACATTCGGCAAGCGATCATAACTTCTGAGTACCTTTCATCCTTTCTTTAATTCGCAGGACACACTTGATAAACGAAATATAATTAATGTAACAAATTACGTAACTTGTACGTTACTTGTTAAGCTATATGATATATTAGCGGCAAGCAGACCTGAACCTCAAACGAAAGTAGTAGTAATATTTAAATGACAATCGTCCAATTCTGTAGAACATTAAGACATTATTATGTGAAATTAGCAATGTCTACAACTCAACAGTGAGTAAAGTAACTGAAATAAAATTTAATCATTAAACACTGAGCAAATGATTAGGAATATCATAGTTACCACACAAAGCGAGAGTACCATGCCCACTCAAATTTGAAAATAATCGCCTATTTACCCCTTAATCATTTAAAAAGACAGCTGATCCTGTAGTAATAAATATATAAATAGGCCCTTCATATTCCCGTAGTAATCAATATATATATATTGGAAGAATGATTTGTGTTATAACATATAAAATCGAGAAAAGAAATCTAGTTTTCTTGAGTTAAAGATTTAAAAAAACCGAAGAACAAAGCCACATCTCGACTTACGTTTTCCTCTAGTGTTCTTAGTACAAAGCCTTCTAATTTTATCCTCAATTAAGGGATCATCATCACGTAAAGTGTCGTGTGTCTCTAAATAGTCTGCTTCATTTGAATCATCCGCATGTATAGATTCTTCCTTTTCTTCATTCCCTTCCGATTTCGTATATGACTGACAACTAGGAGGATTCAGATCATCACCATCTAATTCATTGCTCTGCGATTTTATTTCACTAAGTATCGTATCATTATCTAAAAGTGGATCAGTAGAATCTATGTATTCGACTTCGTATTGTACGTCACTTTCTGTGTTATCTTCGAATTCAGCGCTGTATTTCTTTTTGGCGTCCCAATATTGTTTCATCTCTTGATCATAAATGTAGGGATGTTTTATACGAATGTGTCTTTTCATATTACTATAATCACCTGTAGGCATTCTCAAAATCTTATGACATAATTCGCATCGGAACATATTGACATCTGTTTTTTTTATATATTGTTTTATCCATCCACGGCGCGTATTTACTAATTTCGCTGGGTTGGCTGAAATAAATGACCTATATTAAAAAAATGTTTTGATTACCTGTAATAAAATTAACTTTACTTAGACTATAAACTAATGATCTACATTAACTCTCAGGCTATACGAGGGAATACCGATAATTATTGAAAACTAGCTTCTGCCGGCGACTTCGTCTGCGGAAGTTCTCAAAAGGAAAAAAAACGATTTTGAAACATTCTTCATCGGTGCTCCGCTCCGGTCTTAGCCTAATGATATATAGCCTTCCTTCCTCGACAAATAGCTCTCTAAAACCGAAAGAATTTATCAAATCGGACCAGTAGTTCCTGAGATTACCTGAGAGATACTACAAAGTCACAAACTCACAAAGCTTACCTTTTTATAATATTAGTATAGATTAGTATTAGTATAGAGATGAGAAGTACCTTTACTCAAGTTCATAAATTCATTAGTATTTCTTCTAATCTTTTGCCACTCCTTGTAAGCTTTAGGATGCTTGTTTTGCAAGTGCCTAGACATATTATATTTCATACTAACACCACATAACTTGCAAATGGCCAAATCATCTTGATTGTTAAAAAATAACCAAATACAACTCTTTTTGTTTCCACGATCCGCACATTCAATGTCTGGTATCGAACCTAAAAACATAAAAAGTAAATGAAACTATAATTTAGAAATGATCAAAAACAATCTTACAGCACTCTCGTATCTCTAAATGCTTTGAACGTATAGTGCAGTGTTTTGCTTTACTGGTCGTATGACTATTCTACCCCAGATAACGCAAAAACAAATAATCGCCATCGACACACTAGTTACTTCAAATTTGATAGTATACATCTATACTAATATTATAAAGAGGTAAAGTTTGTGAGTTTGTGACGTTGTAGGAGGTAATCTTAGGAACTAATAAACCAATTTTGAAAATTCTTTCACCAGAAGAACGCCACGTTATTTGTGAGTGTCATAGGCTATTATTATATTAACCCGGAAAATGAAAAGACTTTTTTGTGGTAGTCGGATTTGCAAAGTAAGTCGGACTAAAACGGTCGAACGAAAAGGTTTCTTTCGAACGCTGTCTTAACGATGAGAGATATATGATTGAATTCTAGAGAAAAGTTGTAGAGCTTGATAATGCCTACAAAAAAAGTCAGCGACAGCATATGTCTAGCTTTTATATTTAAGTCACAAAATGTAGTTTTTTATAAATGTTTACCGTCCAACAAAGTGGGCAAGGGTCAGCTAGTTCTAAATAAATGAATGTACTACCAGAACCCTGTACTGTTATTCAAATCTCTGTGCGATTTTAAAATTATTGTCGGGGGCAGCATTGGTCAATTCTTTAACTAATTTAAATGTATGCGGATATTTTAAATTTCTTAATCCATGAGAAGGTGTAAACCATAAGCGTAGTGTAATGTTGATAATCTTCTATTAATAGGTCAAAGCTCAAACTCAAACTGCTACAATAGTGGATACTTGTATACTGGTACCATTACTACTACTTGCTCCATAGAAAACGCTTGTCATTAAAAATGACATATTACATTTTGAACCTGAAACTCAAAATGAAAAACTACATTTAGAACTTAGTAAAAAAAAAAATATTTTCACGTTTAAACTACTTACTTCGCTTAGTCGGTCGCTTTCTATGTCTTCGCCATTCCAAGTAAGATTTAGGATGTAAACGTTCCAAGTGCCTTGTCATATGAACATGTATTACTTTGTTGCATATTTTACAAATTGCATTTTTCCCGTCAATTTTGTTGAAGAACTTCCAAAAATAGGATTTTCTTTTCACATCTTTAAAATATTGTTTTTAATTAACAATTATTCACAGAATGTTTAAGCTATACACTACATGTAATTACGAAAATTATAGAATTAAATTAAAACAGGTGAGAAATTATTTAAAGACCAGTAATATTGTTTGGTAACCGTTTATTATAAATTTATTATTTTACAGTCGACACGTCACAATGATTAAACAAATGGATCTTAATTCGAAAAGTAAACAAATGTAACACTTTCCTTTTTTTTCTTAGCATTTTAAGCATCTCTGGTATTCCTATTTATTGCTTCTTATGGCATAGTTTTGTGACCTGGTGCTAAACAGGTCAAAGCATGTCTCTATAAGAAATGAGATTATACATCCAATTTATCAAAAAGTATGATAATTATTTCTGTTTTATTAAATTAAGAAAGTGACTACAATGTATCTAACGATGAATAAGCACACTGCAATTTACGTGAACCACTGAGACCTAAATTTTGTTCTATCCCCAGTCTTCAGTGTTATGCCGGCCTGCAAGCCGCTCAGCTGCTGAATATACATTGTCTATTACTGGCGCATAGTAAACTGAGTGACATTGATAGAGTTATAAGTGTATGGACGTAATGAACAAATAGGGCACATATACCGTAGCACCTCGCTCGAATATTATATGCTATAGTCAAAAATCGATATGCAGTCTCTTCCCGGAATTATTGGTTTAACCTAGGTTTAACCAAAGCCTTTGGGTAAACCCCGAAATAAGTTCCATTTTCGACCATTGACTGAAGTATTTTAGTCAAATCTAGAAGTTCCTAACTTTTCATTCAAACGTCGAAAGGAAAATACCTATACACTATATACATACAGCAATAACACTAAGACATTCATTCTATAACCTAATTGAAGTTTCACTGGTCAAACCCTGATTTCATGAAAATAAGATTCGACGTTTGCCTGACCAAATCTAAACTTAATCTCACTTAGTTCTGACAAAAACTCTTTAGTTAAAGACCGAAAAACGTTATTTATTTGAGCATTGACTAGGACTTTAAATCAGACCTGAGGATTGAGTAGTCAAACCTAGGAATGCCGGAGCTTCGAGGTTTGACTATAACATATATACCAGCTGATCTGGTATTTCGACTTGTGGCATGTTTAAGCGTACCATTATTACGGATGTTACAGCTGATGTCACCTAGTGGCGATCCAGACACCTTCCTCGTACCCCACCACCCGATAATACATTAAATCAATGCAGATTCACTGTTCATTTTTTTTTTATATAAGACCCATTAGCACAAGGCCATAGAGTGCAGTAACTAATAACTGGTCTTGAAGCGGTGTCGCTACAATGTTTATAATTGTACATATTTCCCAGATTTCATTTTCCGGTATTTAGGCGCCGAGTGATTGTGATTCAATATCGACCTTATAATCTTACCGTTATCGTCTAATTTAAGCTTAGCCTTACAACCGAAATTCCGTTTCGTACAGTAGTAGCATGACTTGGATCGTTTGATTTCACCATAAGTGTAGTCTTGAAATCTGAGCAGCCGACATCCATTGACTTTTTCGATAAATTCATAGGTTTCTTCTACGGATTTAAAAACAGCGTTAGAATATACCTTTGATGTATTCTTATACACTCAAAAATAAATGTACAATACAATATTTTTTTTTTATATCATAGGAGGCAAACGGACAGGTGAGTCACCTGATGTTATGTAATCACCACCGTCCATAGACACTTGCAACACCAGGGGAGTTGCAAGTGCGTTGCCAACCTGTCTTGGGGGAGAGGAGGAGTAAGGGAAGGGGGAAGGGGAGGGGAGGTGGGCTTCCGGCACTCTCACTGACCGAACGAAACGCAACAATGGAAGATCTATTTAAATTCTGTTCAATTCAAAATTATATTAATATATGATGTATACACCTGGTATGAACCAAGATCGGTAATGTCTTTAGGCCATTGAGATATATACATAAGTACTGCAATTAGATACCATCGACACATAATTCTTAAAAATTAGCACAAACAAGACAAATATTTTGGAAGAAGTTTGTCGAGTCAAAATAAATAATCAATTAACAAATAAGGAAACGACACACAACAATTTTTGTACGATGTCAGTTCGAGATGAGGTTATCACAAATAAAATAATAATAAGAAAAATCAAAAAGCCTTATATTTCTTGTAAAGTCCAGTACATGAAATAATCTTATAACGATATTAAACTTACTTATTATATACTTCTTTTTTTTTCGAACTGACTACTACCTACCTACCTACCTACCTACCTAGTAAGGCCTCAACAGCTTTACCGGACTACTATATACTTGATAGTAATTGTTGCTAGAAATAGTTAGGGTGTAGTAATTAACCTACGTTTAAGCACATTAATCCTTTTGATCACAAATATGAATTGCGACTTCTTCGCGTATAATCAAAAGTTCCCATAAATATATAACCGAAATAGATACGAATGAAAAACAAGTGTTTAAAAGAATAAAAAACAAATACTTTATTTTATAAACAAACAATCTCTTAATATATCCAATTACGATTACCCAAAAAAATAAACATTTTAAGAAGAATTAAATACCATTCCCATAATGATAGATCTTTTATTAACCAATATAATCTACAAATTAAATTACATGAAATATTACGTGACGAATAATATTTTTTTTATGTTTGTAAGATTTAGCGTTTGACCGTCGGCCATCACATGAAGAATGCAATAATTTTCAAATTTACATTTTAATTATCTGCCTTTGTAATAGTGACTCTAGTGATAAATTCAAATCCCATAATAAACTTAGAAAAGATGTATAAATATAATAACTTCCTTAATGACTAAGCTAATGAAAGGTATTTAAAAAAAAATGTGTGTATATGTGTACACGTGGTGGGAGTGAAACTTCTTTGGCTTATGTGTAATTAATCTATATATATAATAAGAATGTCAGTATAACGTGTCTGTACTTTTTCGTGAATAAAATTATTACAGGTGTCCAGAAATAAGTAATAAAATACATTTCAATCAAACGCGCATCACTGCTAAAGCACTTGATTCACAATAAAACCACACACACACAAAACCATAAAGCACATCTTCGAGAATAACTTAGTCTTTGTTTCATTAAAATCGGTCCACTCTATCAAAAGTTATTGTAATTTTAATGACGGCGTAAGTACCACAGGAAAGTAGATAAGTAAATGGACTTAATACATTCAGGTGACTTTAGTATTTACTTATAGGATATAAAAGTGCTCTTCCAGTGTTCGAACTTCGACCATAGTGAAATAAAACCGTTTAAATTTTCTATTGATAACACAGAAGCTGGACAACAGTTACAAAATAAGAAAGTATCAAGAAAATCGTCTGGGAAACATAGGAGGGTTATGTTCTTAAAAGCTTCTCCACTGCCTATTTATATAAATATAGATATGGTAATGCTCATAAACTGTACACTATTATTCATTTTTGTATACTACTAGACACAGACATACACTTATACATACTTACACATACACAAAAATACATACCTACCTTATATTTAACGCGTAATGCAAATTTTTCCATACCGTGCCATAAGAAATTTCACTTCAAAAAACATATATCTTTATGATATCCATCTTTATGTATGTATGTGCTTTGTATACCTATATATGTGCACATCGTACAAAATTTCTTAACACTTGTTAAGTCTCATAATTATAGAAAATGGTAGAAAATAACAAGTTGTTACACAGATAATTTAGCACAGGCACATTAATTTTGAATAAAATACGAATCGTCATCAGCGTCAATGATTACTTTGTATTCATTTTCATCATTTAGGAAGTCTTGATTTTGGCATTCGATTAAATTTTCCGGGTGCTTTTCGACAAAATGATCGATAAGGGCATTCTTATTATCACCACATATTACCATCTCCTCGCATATCTTACATTTCAAGCGGCCACGATCCAAAAAGTCAATGCCTTCATTACTTGCATTCGCTAAAGCTTTAATAAAAGCAAAAAAAAAGTTATAGATGAAAAACATCAAAACATATTACATATATTTATCATAGCTGTTTTATTTAGGTAGGTGAATACTACCACTCTCTTTGTGAAGGTCGCAGATTTAGTTAGAATATATGACATTCCATAAAGTATTATGGTGGACGTTACTTTGCACTTCCGTCTGGAATTGATTGCCTGCTACCTAGGTTAATGTGTAATCATCACAATCGATTATTCGACCGAAACACGTGTAATCGATTATGATCGTTACACGTTAATCTGCAACATATTGTAATGAATTATATATTATTTTATATTTTACAGCTATATACCAACAGTGTCACCAAAACCGTCAACAAAGGACGCGTTTTTTAATTCTTTTTGCTGTTTTAGTTACTCATATTTCGCCCTTTCTATACCTAGTCTCACATTTAACTTTGTCAGGTACACCTCGCGTAAATCAATTCAAACGTTTTTTATTACAGTGAGACATGGTAACGACCAATCAATTATAGGCGGAATTGCAAAGTAACGTCCACTATAATATTAAATTATTACTTTGTACAAAGTAACACCTTCTACAACCAAATAGGACATTTCATATTTAACTGATAATAATATATTTTCGGTTACGCTTTCCTGCTGATCAGTACCAAGTTATTTACGCTCACTCATGGATGGTTTGTGTAGACAAATAAATATATACATCATGATAGAACTTAATTCGTTCGAAGTAAAGAGAAAAAATAATATTTATGACATTATCAATAATTCAATCTACAAATCGATTTTGTGAATAAAATTGCTAGTACATACTGGAATATATACCTGAGTCAAGTCTTTTCTTTTGTTTAAATCTATTGGTTTTGCAAGTATCGCGTTCTGGTGCGTATTTAAGTATCAAGTTGTACTGCCAAGTGTGCTTGTTTTCAAGATGAAGTTTCAAATTCCTTATATTTTTCTGGTATACTGCCACTTGTTTCCCACAGAACAGGCATCTATATAGATGATTTTCAAACAAAACATCAAAGAAATTCCAAAGGCACGTTTTGTTTCTTTTTCCTAAAAAGTGCATTAATGTACATTATAAGTTCACAACTGTTAATTATCAATCATTGATAATTAATTAACACATTTTAGGTGTTAGAGCCATGCTGAAGCTATTACTGGTTATAGCATGAATGGGTCGGCTCGCCCAGGGTAGTACCACCCTCTCACAGAAACACCGACGTGAAGTAACAGTGCTTGCATTGTTGCGTTTCGTTTGGTCAATGAGAGTGCCGGATGCCCACTTCCGCTTCCCCTCCCTTCCGCTCTCCCCTTCCCTCCCTTCCCCCAAACACAGGCTGGCAACGCACTTGCAACCCCCCGGGTGTTGCTAGTGTCTATGGATGGTGGTGCTCACTTAATATCAGGTGACCCATATGTTCGTTTGCCACCTATGATATTTAAAAAAAAACTTCCTAGACAAAATGACGGATATTTTTTAAGTTAATAAGTATATAGCAGTTCATTATGCATATTTATAAATTAGTTCAATGTTTAAAAATCAACAAAACCAAAGCACAAGGGTAGTGGTCAACTTACGTATTTTTCCTAAGTACTTATTACAAAGCTTTTGAATTTTGACCTCCAATAACGGATCATTGTCGCGTAGAATCTCACTCAGTTTCAAATAATCGTCATCTGTATGATCTGAATCGTCATTCAAAGTTGGCCGTTCATTTTTTTCAGCTTTACGCCTTTCAGTACTTTTCTGACTACCATTAGGATTCATGTCATTATATTCTGATTCATTATTAGATTTTGAAATGCTACAAATTACATCACTATCGTCTGTAAGCGGATCATTATCAATATATTCAACTACATATTCTACTACATCTGTGGTACTTTTTTTACACTTAATAGAGTTATCCTTATCTATATTCTTAAATTCTCCCATTTTTTCATCATAAATATAAGGATGCTTTACAGAAAAATGGTTCTGTATCTTTTTATTATCCCATTCAGACATTTTTAGTGTATTCAGACACAATTTACAAAGGTACTTGTTAGTACAGATTTTTTTTAGATATTGTTTTTCCCACAAACGGTACATTTCACCATCTTCACTAGCTGTAGCTAAAACAAGTAAGAAAATGGAACATTTTATGATTATTTAAAATAATATTGTACAAAGATATATAAAATTTAATGAAATTAGACTGTGATCAGATATTTAGGAATGTCAATGTTACCAAAGAAATCCATAGAAACAGTAGCCTACCAAGATATAAAACATGCGTTAAACTACTTTGCAATCATTACAAAGATGCAGATGACCCTGTAGTAATCAACCTACTAATAAATAATAATAATAATACAATAGATAATTGTTGCCCAGATCAAACATATCACACAAAAAGAGAGCAACAGAGGTCATAATTCAATTTGATGGCATTTATCTATTTGTTCTACAATCTTTCGAATAAGAACTTCAAAAAGGAAAAAGGATCCTGTAGTTATCAGTTACACGACGTTTGAAAATTCGATATAAATGCTTTGGATTATGACAAATTGTGCTAAAAATAAACGCAAGATTAAAAAAGGCAATCTAAATGGTCTTTCAGACAAAGAGCAATAAAATACAGAATCACGATTCAACTTACATGTCTCTTCCACATCCTTAGTACAAATTTCATCTAAATTTTCGGAATCATAATCATGTAGAATTTCATCTGTTTCTAAATACTCAGCATCATCTGAATTATCAGTATATAACGATTCTGCATTTTTTTCCACTTCAGTATTTGTTTCACAATTGAGAGAATTCAAAACACTATTTTTCAACTCATTATCCTGTGATTTTATTGGACTAACTGTTGCATCGTTATCTAAAAGTGGGTCATTAGAATTTATGTATTCCACCACGTATTCTTGGTGATCTTCTGTATTTTCTTCGGACTCACTGATCTCTTTCGTATTTGTATCTCTATATTTTCTTATTTCTCTATCATACACATGGGGATGTTTTAAACGAATGTGTCTTTTCATATTACTATAACAGCCTGTACGCATTTTCAAGACCTTGTGACATAATTGACAGCGGTATTTGTTAATTCCGGTTCTTTTTATGTATTTTTTTACCCATCCAGCGCGCATGTTTACTAAATTCGCGGCGTTTTCTGCAAAAATAATGCGATTTATTTACATAGACTTTATTTTCATTTATTGCGCTTCCAAATATTGTTTGCTCGATAACAATAAACGCGATAATCTGGTGTTTAAATTTACACTTATTAGAAGTGTCAGTGTTTACAGCATTTTCAAAGAAAGTTAATGGTTTTCTAAAGGCCTGAATGAACTTAAAAGAATGCAGATTATCTAAAAACGAATTTGAAAATAAGTATTAATATAGGTACTGATTTAAAGAAGCATCCTTCGGTTATATATAAATAGATACAAATTATATTCTCTGCAGTAACTGAAGTGACACGAGAAATCTCTTACACGTTGTTAGGTGTTAACACCTCTACTGTTCTTTAAGACCCAGGTCTCAAAATAACGGATCATGTTTTTAAATTTCGAACCAATTTGTATGTTTACAAGTAAATCATAAGGTCTAAATTCGTTTGTATGGAGTTAAAGGTTTTGCTTTGATAAGTATATGGTATTAATTTTCATAATAAACGACCACGAAAAATCTAAAAAACTTACCTTTACTCGGCCACGTAGATTCATTATACTTTTTCTTCATATTTTGCCAACATTTATGAGCTGCCGGATGTTTGTTATACAAATGCCTAGACATGTTGCGTTTCATACTTAAACCACATAAGTTGCAAATGGCCTTATTATCTACACAGTCAAAAAACGACCATATGCAACTCTTTTTTTTGCTACGGTTTTTAAATTCAAAGCTTGAATGCACACCTAAAATAATAACAAATAATAAGAATTCCGAAAAATTATTTGGTAGATGCGGAGGTTTCAACCTGCGGATATCGAAATGACATTCTACCGATGAAAGAACTCGAACACAACGACTGATATGACGTATATAAAAAGTTATTTCCACACTAAACTACTTACTTTGTTTCATCGATCGTTTTCTTCGCCATTCCATATATGATTTAGGATGTAAACGCTGTAAGTGTCTCGCCATGTGAGAACGGACGACTTTGTAACATATTTTACAGATTGCGTATCTTCCATTAATTTTCTTGAAAAACTTCCACAAATACGGTTTCAGTCTCGTATCTTTAAAACCATATTTTTTTTATTAATACATGTTCATAAAAAAATTAAATTATAGCATATACTTAATAATAAATTAACGCGGGTGTAGGTAATTTAAAAATCAATAATATATTAAGTCTTTATTAAGAAAATAATATTTACAATATTTAAACAAAACTCGTCAATCAATGAAAGGAATAAATGAAACGAATATTTTCATATTGAGTTATCATTTAATTGTCTTTGAACGTTGAATATTTATTTCTATTTGTTGCCGATGATAACACAGCTTATTGTCGGAGTTCACCAGTTACTTCATAAAGGCAAGAATTTATCGTTACTGTGTTGGCTGCCAATAATACCTAAATAATTAGAAATTAGCTGGTCACAACGGCTAAAGGGCAGCAAACAGGAAAACGGTCCATCTGCAATTTGCAATACCAGGGGTATCGCTGTTGCGTTTCCGGCCTTGAAAAGCGTGTTTCAATCCTTTTTTGAAGAGACCTATATTATAACTGTGGCGAAATACCGTACCTGGTAACCCATTCCACAGCGCCAGCGTACGCATAACCTTAGAACCTGTATTGTAACAATACATATATTTTATGCATCAACATGTTCTAGATCACTGAAATAAAAAAATACACTTAATGCCTTAATTAAATGTCATTATTATATCGGTGTGAATATTATTATCACTAACATGGTAATATTAGAGGCTATCTTCTCGCACCGGCTTTGTACGAGTGTAACGAAGAAAATGCGAGCAAATCTTCGCTTTACAATACGACCATATCATGAAACAAACTGAACTGAACGTTGATCTGTAAAGTCTGTCAATATAAAAAAAATCTACTGTATTTTGTCTGACGCAGTTACTCACTTTTGCATGTGAAAATGTTATAACCCAAATATTTAACTTTCTATTCGATTTTTCTAAAACATTCTTACATACAAACATTGCTCTGCCAAGAACACACACTACAACAAAGAATTAGCCAGATAGGAACACAGCTGTTCTGAAATGTTGAGCTGAAATACATTTATTTATTTATTCGTATAGCTAATCCATCTTATCCATCTTTAATTATCGTCGATTGATCGATTATGCTATCTGTCGCTGCGAAGTTCAATAGATGTGGAACAGGGCAGAGGCCGAAAATTTGTTACTCTTTTGTTTTACCCAAGGAGCACATGCAGGGGAATTAAAGGTACGCTTCCTGCAGACGAGAGTGACACGTACATACTTACCTACATAGCATAATTGTTTTTTATTTATATAGAAGACTAGCTCACCCGGCCACGCGTTGCTGTGGCTCAGTTATTCAAAATGAAGTTCAAAATTAAAACGTAGTACCATCTATGAGATATCTATAACAATCGGGCCTACATTTCTCTGTCAACAAACTAATTTAAAGTGCCATCTGTTCAAAATTGATGAAACTTACAATTAATAACAGTAATCAACATTGACAATCATTTAATTTGCAATTAAAAAATACTGAGGCCATTAATCGAAATATAAATTATCCTAATTCTCAAATTGGATGAAATTATAATTTCTTTTCCTTAGTCTTTGGCTCCTGTAAAAAATGCTGCCAACTATAAATAAATGCCAACTTTCATGAATATCGGTTAAGTAGTTGGTAAATAACAGTATGATGACAATTTAATGAAGTATTTTATACCAATAATAGATAAAATAATTCATAAAATTGTTATAAATCTATGTATATAAATAACGAATATGAATGAATACAAATAAAAACACAATCGTCCCCTTTAATATCTTAGAAACGATATTACGATTTATAGAAATTGTTCTGTGAGCCTTATGAATGACGGTTAAATATGGTAAATGATTTTTCTATAAGATAAAACTAACATGAGTAAAAAATGATCTGCATAGCTTTATTTAATTACCAATACAACTAACCCTTAACATTGCAACTAATATTACACAACGAAATAAAGTCTTCATACAATATTACAAAGTATTAAGTATCCATAATGAATAGTATTTTAAATAACAAAATCAATATTAATAATAAGCCTAAATATTCAACTACAGTAAATTTAAAATTGAATGATTATTAATATTAAAGTAAAATAAATTGTATTGGAGACATTGTAAGTAATTTTAACTACATGACAAGCGTCATCATCACATCAGCCTGTAAGGGTCTCTTCCCGAAGGAAAGTATGGGCATAATCGCCAAGGCAGCTCACAACGAATTAGTGATTTCAAACTCCGAGAAATACACAGATATGTATTTTCGCACATACAATAGTACTACAATAACATTCCTCAGGTCGAGGTTTCCTCACAATGTTTTCCTTCACCATCATCCATCCGACAATGTTACCAATTTAAAATAGTAAATGTACGCGAATTGGGAAGAATTCATAGGATTCACCGAAGTGCGAACCTGAGGACTTCGCATTAACATTCTATCAGTCAAACCACTTGACCACTATGGCTTACAATACTCACATGATGTCTAAATATTTAATACCAAAATAAACTTAATCAATGGCGAATGTGTTGATAACAAAGCAAACTAAAAAAAATAAACGAATGTGTGCAAGAGTAGAACATTATTTTTACAACATTTTTGGTCAGACCTTAAGTTTGTGAATGGAGCAAATCGGTGGTAGCGGTCGACCTTTATGCTTGTTATTATTTGATGCAATAAGTAAGATAGTTTGATACGTAAGGTGATGTGCTGCAACGTCACTCAAAAATCGCGTTACACTAAAGTTCATAGCATAACAGCCTTCTCCGAGAAAAGACAACTCAAAATGCGTCAGTCAGTGCATCTCAAATTTCAATAACATATGAATTATCATCTGCATCAATGATCACATTATATTCACTATCAGCGTTTAGTACATCTTCACTGTGACATTTGATAACACTATCCGGATGCTCTTCTACAAAATGATCAAAAAGATTCTTCTTATCCTCACCGCATGTTACCATTTCTTCGCATATTTTACATTTGAAGCTTTCACGATCCAAAAAATCAAAGTCTTCGTTACTTGCATCATCTAAAATATTAAAAAAGGTATAACACTTCATTGTTGAAGTAACTGTTTGATTCTAACCGTCTGACTTTTCAATATCATCACAGACCATTTTATAATAATTCGCTAATTGTTATTACTTTTAGTGGTAAAAAAAATAGTTCTTGATAGAAAGTGATGATACATGTCTTCAAACGATAGTAAAAAAACTACATAACAAGAAGCAAGTAGACGAACTCATCAACGCACAAACGAAACTACTGGAGCTAGAGATATGAAATTTTGACAGTAGTTCCTTTTTGTATCGATTGTTTGCATAGAGACTCACTAAGGAGCGTTTGTTTTTATTTTAAGTTTCAAAACAATTTTCTCTAAAGGGATATACAGGGATGGTAAACACCATATGGGGATAAAAAAATTGTCATCTTGAAATTGATCAGGATAACTTCCTAAGAAAAATAAATAAACACCTACTTCAGTATTTGCCAAGTTTGATTCCCTAAGTATGTAAAATACGAGATAAATTTTTTCCTTGACAATTTTATGTATATAGGAAAAGGTCTTGATTTGTTATAGATTTAAAGTTTAGGCCAATAATCATGACATTTTACATACACGTAGTCAGAGTACAATAAAGGAAAAAACGCAGAAAAAAAAGTACCGTTCCCGAGGGATAGAAAAATATCTATTACTACATTAACACGAGAGAAGATGCGACCAAAAGCTAGTATTTATATATGAACGGAATCATATCACAAATAAAACAAACAAATTCGTTAAAATAAAAGTATCCAAGGATTCCACAAAGAAGTTACTCTTGTCCAAAAAATTACTTGCCAAGTAAGACAGTTTTCTGTTAAAGTACTCGTATAGTATAGCAAAGTATTCTGTATATCAACCTCACTAAGACGAACCTCGTTTACCTGAGTGACTTCTTTTCATTTGTTTGGATCTAGTGGTTTTACATGTGTCTTTGTCAGGAGCGTATTTAAGAATCAAGTTGTACTGCCAAATATGCTTGTTTTCGAGGTGCCGCTTTAGATTCGAAATGCTTTTCGGGTATATGGCCACTTGTTTCCCACAAAACATACACCTATATCGGTGATTTTCATCCAAGACATCGAAAAAATTCCAAAAACATGTTTTATTCCTTTGTCCTAAAAAGTAGCAACAATAATCATAAATAATAATAAGTAATCTAGGTAATTTATTAATTGAACAAAAACAATGCAAAATCGTGCGTACCACCCATTATTTAGTGTTATAATCATTCCAAACGTAATTTAGATATGTGTAAGTATTATAATCACTCACTACATTTTATTAATTATAATCAAGGTCATAAGGTAATAAGAAAAGTAAAGAAAATATGTCAGGTAATAATAAGTTATCAGAAAAAAACATAATAAGATAATCAAACGGATGAATCGATCACTTTTTGTTTAAAAATAATCAATGTTATTTAATTACTTGGTTAACCCGCTAAGATATTTGACAATGTATATTTCTTTTCATTTAGAAGATTAAGAAAACTGAACGCCCAAAGTGAAGAGACATTTACACAGGTCTGCTTGACAGCAACGACCGGCGACGGCTTGTTTCACGCTGGTCGCCGTTGTTATTGAATTGTAATATTCTTAACATCATAGCCATCATCGTGCAATCCATTTGCCGTGGTACAATAATAAAAAAAAACTTACGTTTATCCTCTAAATGCTTATTGCATAGCTGTTCAATTTTATCCTCGAGAAGGGGATCATTATCGCGTAGGATGTCACTTAGTTCTAAATCATCGTCTGTATCATCTGAAACGCCACTAATTCTTAATTCTCCATCTTTATCAACTTCCTCTAATTTAATATTTGTCTCAGAACTATTAGTATTCACTTCATTATCTTTCAAATCATTTTCCTCAGATTTTGAGTTACAATAAATGAACTTCTTGTCGTCTATAAGCGGGTCATTCTCGATATATTCCACTACATATTCTACAACATCTTCGATACATTTTTCATTCGTAATTAACTTTTTATTTTTTGTCTGTCTACTTTCTCTCATCTCTTGGTCGTAAATATAAGGATGTTTTATACGAATGTGTCTCTTTATATTACCGTAATCACCCTCAAGCATTTTCAGCGAAGTATGACATAATTCACAACGGTATTGGTTAATACCAATTTTTTTTAAATATTGTTTTACCCACATCGAGCACGTGGGATCTGCTTTCGTTGAATTAACTGAAATACATTATATATTATTAAATATTTTAGGCTTGCTACAGGGTTCCTATAGAAAAACCTAGTCACATAAGCGGAAAGTAACATGATCATAAAGCAAAACTTCGATCTTGCCTAAATTTATTCTGAGAATAGCACATCAAAAAGCAGCGTCAAAACTGTTCCACATTTATTTAATGTCAGCAGTAAATCTGTTATCATAAATATTATTTATTATTTTGTAAAGCGAAGCGGAGATATTAAAAGTACTTCCGGTAGCGCTAGTTAATATCTTGAAATTCCCAGTAAAGCCAATTCCTTCGTAACTTTATAAATAGTTTCAAAATCTCGATTCAGGAAAATAAAATATTTTCAAAAAAATTCAGTAATTAAAGAGTCATAAAAGCATAATTAATTAGATATTTCAACACCTCAAACTATCAACACACACCTTATGAATGCTACCAAGATTCTAGAACAGCCCAAGTTTCAATAGATAGTTAAGTTTAAACAGATACTGTTTAAGTCGCGGATGGTCTGTAAAGTTTACCGCACGATTCTGCTTACATTTTCAGGGCTACATTATTTTAGGTTATCAGAACGTAGTTTAGTAACATATTGTAAATACTCAGTGGAGTTGAGAAGTAATTACGGTAGACAGGGTTAGCATGCTATGGGCATGTCATGAGCAGAGATGAAAACCATATAAGATATAGTAGTAGAGGGAGACCAAAAAAGGTATATATATAGATTGTGTGAAAAATTGTATATATATAAAAGGCGCGAATATTGAGATGATATCTAACAAGCGAGAGTGGAAAAACAAAACATATTGTACCGACCCTACTTACGTAGGATAAGGGTACCTAAGGAGAAGATAATGATACCAATAATATACCAAGTGTGTTGTCGTTTTTAGGGGTTAAATAATTTTATCTTGTTCAGAATGTTCAATATATTAAAAAAAAAGTACGACTTAAACTAACAGATAAGAATACCAAAAGAAAATTGTACCTTTCGCCGACCACGGAAATTCATTATTTTCTTTCCTTATACTCTGCCATTTTTTGTAAACTGTCGGATGTTTTTTCTGTAGATGTCTAATTTTGTTGTACTTCATAGAAGTGCCACATGTCTTGCAAACGGCACTACCGTCTACCTTTTTATAAAACAACCATATAGTACTTTGGCTGTTCCGGTTCGCAGCACCTACGGCTTTGAAAAGAAAATCGTCTTAGAGAACGTTGTAATCATTACGCATACTAAATATTACTATGCACAACACTCCAAAACAAGAGGATAGAGGTAAATAAAAGCGTCAAATAAGGTTCGAGATTGTATTTTTCCTGTGTCCACCTCGATTCGGCATCTCCGATAGTGACCATAGCTCGTATATTATCATATATATCTTTTACCCCAACATATATTACATTGATTTAATAGCTCTAACAATTATTATACAATTGGCAAGTACATAAGGGAATTACATTAGAATTATAACGTATTCGTTCCATTATTAATATGTATGATGATTTACTACAAAAAGTACTGAACCTGGTAATAACATTATCAAGCACGTGCGAATAATTACGCTAATGATGTACAATATAAACCTTAATGATATTAAAACAAGGATTATAACCATAACCTCGTATGTTGCTTTATACAATTTAAAAAATCTTAGGAATTAGGTACGATAGTAAATGAAATTACCACTTACAAATATCCAAACACAAAGAAAGATCTTTACTTCTTTATATAGCTAAACATTGCGAATTGACTTATATTACGAATGTAAGGAAAAGTATAACCGGACATTCGCTAACAGGAGTTTAATCACTTGTTTTATTCAGAACCACTGTTTATCGGCAACTTTACGTACATTTGCCATGATACCAAAGTATTGCCTATGATTAATTTATTTAATGAGATATATAACCTGATGCATATTCTTAGCTTTTGTACCACTTTTAAAATTAACAAAATATCTACGAATGAAGTACTTTTATACATTTTTTTTGTCCATCGATGTTATCCTTATGACTATTACAATATTGACAAGATTACCTAATGTTATTTTATAAGTTGAAGAGCAAGCAACAAATTTAAAGAGGTAAAAGTGACTTCTACCTTTCATCAACCACGGATATTCGTTATTCTTTTCCCTTATATCATTCCACTGTATGTATGCAGCAGGGTGTTTTTTCCGTAAATGCCTAATTTTGTTATTCTTCATACTGAAACCACATATATTGCAAGTGGCATTGCCGTTTATATTTTTATAAAAAAGCCATATAGAGCTGTTTTTCGCTCTTCGTTTTGATATTAAAGGGGAGTTCGTGGAGTCATCATCACAATCCTCGTCTAAAAATAAAATAGTAAGTGAGATGGAATCAATACAAAGAGTAAGTAACTCATGATATCTTCGTTCGTTGCACAAAAAAACTAAATTAACATTGTACAGGTTACCTTAGCTAAAATACATTACAACTATCTCACATCTTCTTAAGACTTATATTCCTTGTATGTCTGACATATGAAACGATAATTATACTGTTCAAAATATACATAAGATCTCAGGATAATTCTACTTAAAATGTTTAAAATAATCGTCCATTAGTGAACTTTGCAAGGATCGACTTAGACAATGGTTGTTCGCAAAAGAAGGTAATAAATAATAATAATATTATTTGACAAATTTTAAATCTAGTACGCTACCGTCCAACATACAGTAACGTACAATAACAACGAAGGCGATTTTTTAAATCGTCTTTTAACTGGGTTCTAACGAAGAAAACTATGGAAACATATTACGAGTTACTTATGCACAATTTAAAAACAAGAACAGAAATTTCGGTACCTTTGCTCAATTCGTTAATTTTATTTTTTTCCTTTTGCCATTCTTTATAAGCAATCGGATGCAATCTTCTTAGGTGTCTAATTGTGTTATGTTTCATAGCGACACCACATATCTTGCAGACCGCTTTGTCGTCCAATTTATCATAATATGACCATATGGTACTCCATCTAGATCTACTGGGCCTCGTGTATTCTGTTTCTAATTTCTGGGTCTCAAAATCAAGGGCTAAAAGTAATATAATATAAATACAATTTAAGCCTGAACAACACTAACTTTTGCAAACGATTTCGTCCATATTATGGCGGCGCGATATCTCTTTTGTATTAAGTATTATAATATCTTAACATAAATCATAAAATTAAGTCACAGGGATAATTGAAACCTCGGAATTATATATAATTACACTTTATTGGAATCTTTACTATCAATTATGTTTATATAGTCTAAAGGAAGGGAATAAAAAGCATTTTGTATCAAAAAAATAAATTTATTTTCACGACTTATTATATGTTAAACGGGACATGTGTTTTTAATGACTTACATTATAACAGTGACTCTGCTCGATAGGCTAAGTAGACTAAAGTTCATTTATAATAGGCGTAGAAATAGATAACTTTTTTACATTCACCCTGAATACAGTGGCTGATATTAAAACCCGCTCCTTTATTGTCCATCTCGAAAAAGCAAAGCGATAACAGAAGTTCGGATAAATATCGGATTAAAAATTGCAAATTCAAATAATGTAAGAGTTATTCAACTTGATCCCTTCCTCACCTTTTCATAACCGCACCACGCGCGCTGGTCTTCGGAGCCACAGTTTTATGGTAAATCCTATCTGAGCACGAACAAAAAAGTTCGCAACATCTTATCTTTGCCGTACCGTGAAGCTATGGAACAAACTCCCGGCCAGTGTGTTTCCTCCTTCCTATGACATGGGATCCTTCAAGCGTAACGTGAAGAGATACTTACGCAGGCCGGCATGACAGCGGCGACCGGCGATGGATAGTATGTCTCTCGGTAGTCGCCATTGTATTTGGATTGTACTGTGCTTACCATCAGGCACAGTACAGTCATTTTGCCGAGTTACGATAAAAAAAAATGTACCTTAGCAAACTTACTAGTTAGCTTATATAGACGAGCGTTTATTTTTATTTACTTTACCATGTAATGTCTAATTATTTGTGCTATCTACTTTTCTCTTGTACTTAAGCCGTGTCATCATTGAAATTATCATTTAGACAGACCGAACCGATTATAATGAAACAAAAACTAAATGTTACTCAAAGATATGCTTTATGATTTTTTTGGAAAGGTTTTATCATGAACGTAGTTATTTAGCAATGATTCGTGTTCATACAAACAGACAGACAGACATTTCTAAAATTGATTGAAATGTATTTTATTACTTATTCCTGGACAGCTGCAACATTTTTTTTACAAAAATCTCAAAAGTACAGACATATTAGATTTACATTCTTATTACAAGTATAGATTTAAGATAATAACAGATACAAAATCAGAATTTGAAATTTTGCAATCAATGTTGACATATTTATGCTACCAATTTGATCTTATGAGGTGCGTAATTATTGGGCTAATACACGGAAACGAGCAGTGTTTTATAATTTTACGTATAAACCGGATAGCGTCTTCATAAGATTTGGCGGCGAGTGCGAGTGATCCAACACTGTACCAATAATTTCACCGTAAACGCCTAATTTCACTCTGCTCTTACAACCGAAAGCCCGTTTGGAACAATAATAACATGATTTCGCGTGATTGTTTCGAGCATACGTGTATCCTCCGAACATGAGTAGACGCGGGCCGTTGATTATTTGGATAAATTTGTAAGGTAATTCATCTGAAATATAAATAATTTGTTAGCAGATATACCACCTTAGTCTGCGTCACGTACTTTATTAGTAAATCATCATACATAAGATGCCGCTAACATGTTATATTTCTAATTCTACAGACATTGATACATAAAAACCCAAGATGCACAGTCAAGGTCTCAAAACCGTCCGCGTAAAATGAGCGCAAAATTGAGAATTGTGCACTCATTTCACTCTGCCTCTCGTCACTCGTGTCTTGGGACTTTTTGTACGCTGCTTTGTAAAAACAACTTTACATAATTTGAACTGCACTGCAGTCTGCTTTCAATAGAGATCATATATATATACTTATCTCTTTCCTACAATATATCAAATAGATTTTACGGAGTCCGTAGACATATTGAGAGACACTCTGTAGGGAGACACGTACAGGCGTATTAGAATCTCATTTCGCATTGAACGTGTTAACCGTGGTTAATTTTTTTTTTCTGCAGACTCTTGATCATCACCTTTTTGTGCTGCTGTTAATTTTATTAGTCTTGTTAAAAATCTTATAAAAAGTGAGCAACTATTATTATTTTACTTAACTATTACATATGTTACGTTAGTTTACATTACATATTTCTCATTGAGATTATTTCGTTTATGGCGGCTTCATTCTTATCTTTTACTGCCATTTTTAAGTTGTAATCCACAATATCCCGCGCCGGAGCGTCAACGGCCCGATGGATGATCCTACTAAACGCATCGTCAGTCACATCGGTATAGTAAACACAGGTGTTGGTGTCTGTATATCCCCACTATAGCATGTGATACATTTTTATTTTACAACCTCATTTCAAAGTGTATTTTGGTACTTATTCCTCTCGTAATATCTCACTTTGTTGTCATTTAGCGTACTTTCTGACCTACATTTTGTATAGTAATTTCTTCGCATCTAAGGATAATGTTACTGGAGACTGCTATAAAATATACAATTTTTTTTTTATTTCACCCGTAATTCCAGATATTTATTACATTAAAACAATCAAAGAACAATCTGCTTTATAATATTAATATAAATGAAATAAACCAATACACAATTTCAGATATTCAATCTACTTTTCGAGCTCGTACGAATACTAGATTTTAATATAACTCCCATTGCATAAGATATACTTAGGAGGTGGATGATTATGTATGCCTGAAATAGCTTCTACTTTCGAATCTTGATTCAGCTTAAGACGTGCCTTACAACCGTGACGTAGTTTAGAACAATAGTAATAAATAGTGTTATTTTTCTGCCAGTATGTAAACTCGTTTACCATGAGTAAATTCTTACCGCGGTGGCTCGGAAAGAAATGTAATTGTAATTCTTCTGAAAGTAGAAAGAATATTGAATCAACATACCACATTTCAAAGAAGTTATATAATCGCTACTAATAAGTTACATGTAACCACAAAATACGTAAATATTCATCGCAATACATAAAACTAAAAAGTGTTTTGTTTTCCTCTGCTTACAATTTAGTAATAGTAATACAAAATTCCGTAGTCCGGTGAAGCTGTTAAGGCCTTATTAAGTCAATAGCGTAGACAGTTCGAAAAAAAAAATATCAATGGAAATAAATAATCACAGTACCCCATTTTAAAGATGTAATATATTTAACCCTAATAAATTAAATACAAACACAAAAAACGTGAAAATTCCTTTTTAACATATAAAAAGCGTTTTATAATTTTTTCTCATTACAATTTAGTATTAGTAGCACAATACCAAAATTAAGATGCCAATTAAAAGAAATATTCATATCCAATTTATAATATAGTAATATGTAAGAAGCACCTATACCAATCGAGTTCTAGCTTTAGGTTCAGTATAGTTGTGTTAAAATAATGAAACTATCAATCTTAATAATATGATTTAAGCTTTTGGTGCAATCCAGCATATTCTTCGTCATTTTCATAATTTGATCATTCAAGTAAGTTAACTTGCGAACGTATGACGACTGGCAAACGAGTATAACTGTGATATGCATGTATAACAACTGTACATAATAATTATTGAATATGTTGAAGATGAAAATTGATTTGAAAGATTTTAAGACTGAGTTTAGTTGTATGTCATAATGTATCAATTTGCACATTGAAAATCATGCGTCGAAAATAACATGACAGAAATTTAGTAATTTTGTAATGATATATTTTCCTTTAAATTGTTTAATTGTATAATTTGAATGTTTTTTCATCATTCGCATCATCATCATCGCAAAAAGTTGGTTTACTTTAATTTATGAACTATCTCCAAACTGTATTTATTATATATTTTTTTATACAATTTTTACTTACGACTTGGTAGCATTATTCTTTTTAGGTCTAAGAACAAAGACGATTTAATAAATTTAGTTCCAACGTAAGCTGGTTGTCGATTATCGTTTTATTATTAGATATAATACCAATTTATATAAGATCACCGACAAAACTTATACAACACTGATTTAAAATAATTGTGAATCTGCGCTTCACTTGGATATGGATAGATAATAAGTTATCAGTTGAATGATCTATATGCTATCGACGTTGGCAATTTCAACGCTCAACTCAACTCAAGCTTTCAACTTCATAGGAATTACAATCTTCATCATCATTAAATCAGCCTGTAAAAGATCAGCTGCAGGGTTATAAGCCTCTTCCCAAAGGAAGCCACACCGGCTCACGACACATTGGCGAGTTCAAACTCCGAGAGATCCACAGTTCTATATTTTGCCACATACGGTGGTACTACAACAACATTTCGGGTACAAGTTCCACGACGTTTTCCTTCACAGTCAACTGATAGTGTTGCCAATTTAAATTAATACATGTACGCGTATTCCGAAAAATTACCACTCGACAACTATAATTTACCACAATCTTTAAGTAAATTGGTAAAATATCTCTAATTTTAGCAGATCTACTGTAAATTATAATAATATAAATTAAGTATACACACTCCTTTAATTGTGATATATGTCGGACCAAATACTCGTTCTACCGTCCAAAAAGTATTTGTGATGACATAAATATTACGTGCTACCCTCTAATGAGGGGCAAACCTATAAAATACCTAGCTAGGCGGGAGCGTGAGTCATTCTCGCGCTGAGCGTCGGCCCGTTAAAATCTCTAAATATTAAATGAAGAGAACGTCATCTATGATTGACGTCATGCCTTTATAACTACTGCCTCCAACGTCATCGTCCTGCTGATTCCACGACATTGATATAAGTAAAACATTATATCTTAATATACTGGCCATCGCAATACATATATTTGGGTGGTTCGTGTTGATGTGCTGTATACTTCGAAATGATCGTGTTATCTTTAACTTTGACGTTAGCTTTACAGCCAGAACTTTTCTTGGAGCAATAAAATTTTCCAGTTCCACAGTGTTCCCAATACGTGTAACCTTCTAACATCAACAGATGATTGCCTTTCTTTGTAGGAATAAATGTGAACTCAGGCTCGTCTAAAACAAAATAATGTTTATTGTAAATGATAATAGATTGTGTATATACATACATATCACATAATATACACACATTTATCTTACGCGATAGGTAGGACTGAGTGATGACACTTTAAATTGAATACGTATAACTCGATACACAAATTGTATATAAAATATGTACAAATTATGTGGAATTTCGACCAGAAAATAAAGAAAAAGACAATTTCAAAAGAGAATATAATGAAATCTTGAATAATAACATTAATTATCATTATCAACTTGCAAAAATGTAGGTATTCTTATGCAAAATCTTGTTAATATATTTCATTTCCGATTTTGTGTATTATTACGTTATTCACTTGAGTCTGTTTTCATTACTAAGAATTTACTTCTAAAATTGCTCGTATCAACTAGTAGTACAATGCCGTATGATTAAATTAGTTACAATATAACACTTCATAACAATAAAGCATAAATTAAAGCCAACAGCGGGAACGAAGTTATCAAATAGTGAAATAATTTTTCAAATGGGATCAATTCTTCTAGATATTGCCTCCTACAGATTACTAAATTCATATATATTACCTAATCCATATTTACGAAAATGTGTGTTTTTTCTTAGATTGACTAACTCCAATATGCCAACGCTTTTAGTATCTCTCGCCGATCGCCCATAAATCGATATGCGTATCTCCGCATTTATTTTCGTTTTATTCCTTGTTTACTTAGTAGCTGTTGACGAGCTTTAGTTTTAACAATAAATGATTAGAAATAACTCCTCTTTTTGTCCTTAATATTAAAACCTGAAAAAGTAATGCGTTGTGGTCGAATTTCGATCACGAGGCGATCACTAGTATGTAACTTCAGTTGTGTTCGAGACCCGCACGCAATTGTTGATATTTGTTGTAATTAAATCACAACAAAATAATATTGTGTAAATATTTTGAGTGCTTCAATCGATGCAACTTAAATAGATTTAAAGAGATATTTAAAGACTCAATATATTTACACAATATTCACTTTACTATTTGAGCCATTAATTACAACAAATATGATAAAACCCGTCCGGGCCGCGTGTACAGCTTTAATATATTTACACTAGTGATTGCCTAATGATAAAAGTTCGACTATAATTCATTACCTTTTCAAAGTTAATATCATTACATAGTATAAAACAAAGTGCCCTACCGCGTCTGTCTGTCTGTCTGTTCGAGATAAACTCAAAAACTACTGAACGGATCTTTATGCGGTTTTCACCAGTGGATAAAGTGATTCACGAGGAACGTTTTGGTATATAATTTGTCCAAGATTTTTTTTATAATCAGGGCGGGACAACGTCTGCCGGGCCCGCTAGTTAAGGAATAAAGAGGAATTATGGCCAGTTTTTTAATTAATAACACTAAATCTCGTCAACAGCCACTAAATAAAAAATAAATAACAACGCAAATCGATTGGGAAATAGAGGACAAAGACTTTCTTAACTGTTTTCCCACTTCAGTGTGTATATTTAGACTGGGCCAAAAAATCAACTATTTTATATCGAATATTTATATCGAAAATATTATTTGGGATGACAAAAAAACAATGTTGTGAGAATTTGAGCCCTTAATATTTATATTAAAAGGTCTATCATCGCAACTTTTGATTTTTTTTCCGGAGCGGGTTTTTGTCTCATAACTCCTAAACCGTCGAGGTAAATGAAATTGACTAAGAGACATTTTTTAAGAGAATTTAATTGTCTACAAAAAAAGACTGATTGATTTTTTTTGTCAGATAAACCGTTTTCTCATAACCACGCCTTGAAAATTGGTATGATTTCAGAATTTGATTTTTAACTTTAGGATTTTGTCATTCACTTAAAAATTAGTATCCGGAAAAAAATCAATAGAGATTCTTGAAGGGAATTTAATTTCCTACAAAAAACGTCTCTTAACAATTTTAGCTAAATTCACTCCTTTGAACACTCCACCACACGCGATTGAAGTAAAAATTCTTTGGCGTAAACATAACCAAAACTTCTATTTTAATTTAATTCGTTACTTATCATAGTAATCTGTTCGTATTTTTCTATATTTTATATTCTTTATAACAAACAATTGCTAATAATATTTCCTGTGTTATTTAAGTTCCGAATTAGCTGATAGACGCACTTCAGATAATGAAGCTTTGATTTAATTTGTTACTTACTTACGTTGAAAGCAGATGGCAGCACAGTCGCGTGCTCATATATCCATAATTAATTCTATAGTATGACTTTTTTGTAATTCAATTTAATTTTTTTTCTAAAATTTTTGGTAGATAATTTTATAACCCATTTATTGACAAAATCAAAAATATTTATAAACCGGGTGGTACAGAAACGACGCCATATTGCCGTAACGGACTTCCGTTGCATTGTCACCCAGTTACCTCCTAGTCGCGCCTAAAAAAATTTTACTTCAAAAATAACTCGCTTGCAAAAAAAATCTACATTATATTATAATATCATTCTTATTGTGTTGCGTTCGTTAAAATTAGTTACTGATTTAATCTACTTTAACATGCTTCCCAGAGACGATTACGTATCTGGGTGGTTCGTGAATGTGGACAGTATGGGAGAATACCACAGCACCCTGGTGGTTGAATCTCAAACGTGCCTTACAACCGTGCGACTTTTTGGAGCAATAATAATTTCTCGGTGTACGTAGAGAGTATGTGAATCCGCTTAGCATTAGAAGTTTTTTACCATTTGGATTTTCAATAAATTTAAACTGTAGATCAGCTGAAAATTAAAATATTGATAAACAAATCCACAAATTTATTTCATAATAAAACTATACTCAAAATCATCAAAAACAAAATATACTTTATTCGGTTTTAGGCTCTGAGAAGGCGCTTAGGAACGTGAAAGCTACCACCGGTTCGGAAAACAACCCAGTTATCGAGTAGAACCGGTGAGAAACTCGATCTGGTTTATCTTTTCATGATACATATAATTACAAACATAGATAATAACATTCGTTTTTGGTGGGATGCACAGAGAGGGGCCTCATTTCCAGACGTCACCATCATTTTGATTGCACATATTGATACACCTTACAATAAATAGCCTTTAGACGTTAAAACCCGCTTGACATGGTGCTTGAACTCACTATCCGACAAATCGCTAATGTGCTTTAGGATTTTGCTATAAGACCTAACACTATTACAAAAAAACTATTAATGGTCTTAGTGAGCTTGAAATATGGAGCTTATATCCGAACATGTCTCCGACCGAAGCTGACTCTAGATGTGCAATATACATGAGGTTTCCATGAAGGAACAAAATGTGATGAAACTATATCAAAATGGTATACCTGTGATTAAATAAATATTTGTGTATACGTAGCTCTTTGAAGCTAGTGGCCCTTTCTAGGCTATAACAACATAAAATAACAAAAGAAATTTTATGATTTTCTTTGGTATCCTAATTACGTTATTTTTATATTCATAATATTTTAATATTTACTTAAAATAGAAACAAATTAAAGATCATGTGCGCATGTAAACTTTATTACATTTTAATTACAGACAACACTATTTCATAACATTAATCAATTGTCCTCTCATAAATACATTTCGTTAATAAAAAATTAAAGCAAATATACAAGATTACACGCGAGTGACGCCATGACAGTCCGATTTAGTCAACACAGTATCTGTAGTTCCGTCATTAATCAAAACAACTCCTGTTTCCTCCTTACACTAACTAATAAAATGTTATTAATCAATTAAATTACAAACTTATACGTTTCAGATTATATTTTTTAAATAGGATGCTTTATGATAATTTATATATAATTTACTACGGAATATTTTCGATTACACATCATTACACATTAACAAGTTTTAATCTAATCCCAAAGATTCAGTAAAATTACAGTTTCACGTACCGCCCAGAAATAACGGCATATTTTGGCGGCTCGTGAATATGAGTATTACTTATGGTAATTTGACCATCATCGAAAAGTTTAACTTTGGCTTTACATCCAGAATCTTTCTTCGAACAATAATAATTACTCGTTTCACGCAGCTGTGAATATGTGAAACCGTTCACCATAAGCAACTGTTTACCTCGGCTTGTCGGTATGAAGTTGTATTCTTTAACATCTGAAAGAATTATTGAGATGATAATGATTAACTTGTATTACATAATCGGATTCACGTTTACTATGCTTGTATATTAAAATTATAAGATAAAGATAAATTAAATTAAAGAGATTATGAAATGTTACATACACCATACATTGAGATTCTGCGCTTGCATCGAATGAACGTTATTCGTTTTCTCCCCGTCTCGGTCACAAAAGCTACAGAACAATTTAGGACATTTCTCCATTGTTCCCAGATTATCTGAAAAAAAAATGACCTTGTTAAAAAAGATTAAAGTATAGACTTATTTAGTAATTCCCTATTTATTTTAAATAAAAATTAGTTGTTTATTTAATTAATGGGAGGATTTTTTTTTAAAATTTTAGTTATTAATTATGAATTTATTATTTTATTTTTTTATTTTTTTAATTTCTTTTATTTTATTTTAAATAAGGGGAGTGAAAATAAAAAAAAAAAAAAAAATTTATTTTTTATATATTTTTTTATTATTTTTTTTTATTTATATATAAAAAAAAAAAAAAAAAAAAAAGGGGAGGGTATAAATAAACCTTTAACTAGTAGTACGAGGCATTAAAAATTAAAATTAGTTCATCCTATTCCTTTAATTCCATTCAAATCAAATACCAGCATTATCATTAACAGTTGGGTGTTTTTAGTTGGAACTTAGTCTGACATGTAGTGGCTTCTATATTATATTCACAATCTGTATTATTCGACTCTATATTTTGTAATGTTGATGGTGTCTTACGTAACATAATTCGATTATTGTGCACAAGAGCAGTAGGTAGGATATAATAGCACGAAGCGTGAATACTCAGATGCCACAAAAACTCCCTGGAAATTTCTAACAAGAGGGCCTCCATCTTTTCAGAACGTTAAAATTATCACAACTCATTATTACTTACTCGAGAATAGCAGTAATAATCTAAAAGATTGGTCGCCATATAACAGTTATCTATACTAATATTATAAAGAGGTAAAGTTTGTGAGTTTGTGACGTTGTGTCGTTGTAGGGGGTAATCTCGGGAACTACTGGTCCGATTTGAATAATTCTTTATATGTTATATGCCCCTTCCCGAAAGAAATCACAGTTCACGACCAGTGGCGTAGCTACCTAGGGGCTAGGCGGGGCAGTGCCCCGTAAGAAAAATAAATTTAGATTTGATAATTGGAATATAGATATTATTATAGGAAGAAAAGAGTTAAATAAGGGAATATAGAATTTATATAAATTTGATGTTGTGATAAAAAATGGAGATAAATAGAAGAAGAAAAATAATAAGGGAATGGGTGGAAAAAAAAGGGGGAATTAAAATAAAAAAAATAAAAAAGGGAGGAGATGAAAAAAGGGAGAGAAATAAAAAAAAGGGAAAAAAAGAAAAAAGGGGGGGGAAAGAAGGAGAAGAGGAAAAAAGAAAAAAGGGGAAAAAAAAAAAAAGAGAGAAAAAAGAAAAAAAAAAAAGAAAAAAAAAAAAAAAAAAAAAAAAAAAAAAAAAATAAAAAAAAAAAAAAAAAAAAAGAAAAAAAAAAAAAAAAAAAAAAAAGAAAAAAAATGAAAAAAAAAAAAAAAAAAAAATAAAAAAAAAAAAAAAAAAAAGGGCCCTCAAGTTCAGGGGGCTCTCGAATCCCTTACCAAATAGTGAAAATTGAGATAATATTATGTAAATTAATATATAATAAGGAATGAAATAAATAATAAAAATAAAATGAAATCTCGATCGAACTAAACTTTTGGAAATTTCGTCCCATTTTCAATACTAATTTAAATTCATGACAGGATTTGGGAATGTTCCTTTTTTGCGTTGGACATTACAAACGCTTGATAGATATAATCACCATCACTTTCACCCCCTGGCCGGCTGCGGGTTTTGCCCCTTTGAAAGAAA
The DNA here is from genome assembly GCA_036509395.1 of Antheraea yamamai. Lineage (NCBI taxonomy): Eukaryota > Metazoa > Arthropoda > Insecta > Lepidoptera > Saturniidae > Antheraea > Antheraea yamamai. Next base: position 4,047,536 of record AP028429.1, on the reverse strand, counting down.
TCCAGCACGACCAGTGGCGTAGCTACCTAGGGTCTAGGCGGGGCAGTGCCCCGGGGCCCTAAAGTTAGGGGGCTTTCGAATCCTTACCAGAAATCTCGATCGAACAAAACTTTGAAAATCTCCCCCATTAAAAAAAATACAGGGTAAAAATTGTAAACATAATTGTTATTTAGTCAGTTGGTAGGCCCAACCTTTATATAATAAACCCTTGAATCTTCTCTATTTCGTTTTATTAGACAAACCTACACCAAGTATTAATTGTAATTTATGTTGTTACTGTTTAATATTTTTATTACCTGCCCTGCAGTGCACAAAAAGCAGCTTAAGTAGCTTAGCATTTTTAAAGTATTTGTATATTTCATATTTTTATTTGATAAAACCTAATCAGTTTACATAGCGATGGGTCCCCATTTTTGAATTTGCCCCAGGGCCCTTGGTTACCTAGCTACGCCTCTGTTCACGACATACTGGCGATTTCAAACTCCGAGAGATGCTCATTTCTGTATTTTCCCACATACGGTGACACTACAACAACATTCCGGGTTCAGGTTTCCAACGATGTTTTCCTTCATAGTCAACCGATAGTGTTAACAATTTAAATTAATAAATGTGGGCGAATTCTGAAAAATTCGTTGGTACATGTCGGGGTTTGAACCCGCGAATATCGGATCGATATTCCACGTGTCAAGCTACTCATGAGCCACGATTTACAACTGGGTTATCACGCCTTCGACCACCACACTACGATATATAAGTAAATTGGTAAAATGTCATGAATTCTAACAGATCTACTGGAAATTAAGTACACAGTACAAAACGCTCATTTAATTGTGATAGTAGATCTAATTATAAAGTTAAATCTTGATATACCGGCCACCGTAATACGTGTATTTGGGTGGATCGTGTAAATGTTCTGTATACTTTGAAATTATCACGTTGTCTTTAACTTTAACATTAGCTCTACAACCAGAACTTTTCTGAGAGCAATAAAATCTTCCACTTCCACACTGTTCCCAAAAGGTGTAACCTTCTAACATCAACAGATGATTGCCTTTCTTTGTAGGTATAAATGTGAACTCAGGCTCGTCTAGAACAAAATATTTTTTATTGTAATTGTTAATCTATTTTAAAATGTATATACACAAAGAACATAGTATATATATCATATATATCACTCAGTCCCACCTTCCTACCACCTACCACCTTACTGAGTGATAAACACTTTAAATTAAATGCGTATAACTCAATAAGTATACTGTATGTACAATATATACAAATTACGTTGAATTCGAACCAGAAAATAAAGAAAACCACAATAAAAAAGGAATTTAATTAAATCTTAAACAATAACATTATCTTTATCAAGTTACAAAGATGTAGAAAGTATAATTATAAAATCTAAAAAATGGTTTGTTAATACATTTTATTACCCATTTTGTGTATTATCACATTATTCACTTGAGTACAGTACTCATAGCAGACAGTATGAAAACTACCTATAAACGCTCGCACCGGTACACTCACACAAACATACGCATCGACGAGTAAGCGGGTTTCGCGGTGCTGTCCATAGAATTCCTTTCAAAACCTCACTTCGATGCGCATGTTTGTGTGAGTGTGCCGTTTTCGAGCGTTTGTTCGTAGTTTCCGTACTGTCTCTCATATTTATACTGTGACTTGAGTCTGTTTCCATATGCTTATATTAGTGTACATCTTAAATTAGTTACAACATTAGTCATAATAAAGCATAGCCTAAAGCGGACAGCGTGAACAAAGCTGGTTATTAGTGAAATTATTTTTCAGATCCGATCAATTCTTCTAGATATTAACCTCCTACAAATTATCACATTCAAATACTTCACCACTTTATACTAATCCATATACGAAAATGTATGTGGTTTGACTAATTCCATGCTTCTACAATAAAAATGTGTATTTCAGTATACTAGTTGTCGAAATGTCGACCAAAAAAAAAGTAGTCCGGAGAAGCTACTTTGTGGGCATGTAAGCTATGGAACGTAAGTCATGTTAAAAATATTGAGTGTAGGATGAAAAAAGGTAATTGGGATGTAAGAGTAAAATGAAGCATAGCGAAACGTCTTTTTTATTTACATGTGTGCATATGTTGTGTGTCATTGAAGCAGTAGTGTGTGTAATGTATATTTTAATAAATTTAATATGTTTTGAATGCATTTTATATAAAAAAATAGATTTGTGCAGTTCTCTTTCATATAAACTTTAACTATGCCAAATTTCACGTTCATCTGTTCGCGCAATTCGCTTAAAAAGGGGTACAAAGTTTTCGCTTCACGTATTAATATATAGATATCGCCGATTGTCATAAAAGTAAATATTTAAACAACAAAAATATTCACACAACATTTATTTTGCTACGATTTAACAGTAAATTCAGTAGTTTTTGAGTTTAACGCGAACAGACAGATAGACGTAGCATAGGACTTAGTTTTATAATATGTAGTGATTTATAAATATATAAACATTGGTCAAACAGTTCCAAAAAAAACTCATTAAATTATAATATCTCCCTTATTGTGTTACACTCCTTAAAATTAGTTACTTCTTTAATCCACTTTAACATGCTTCCCAGAGACGATTACGTATCTGGGTGGATCGTGACTGTGGACAGTATGGGAGAATACCACAGCACCCTGGTGGTTGAATCTCAAACGCGCCTTACAACCGTGAAACTTTCTGGAGCAATAATAATTTCTCGGCGCACGTAGAGAGTATGTGAATCCGCTTAGCATTAGAAGTTGTTTACCATTTGGATTTTCAATAAATTTAAACTGTAGATCGGCTGAAATTTAAAATATTGATAAAAAATCCAGAGATTTATTTAATCAAATGCTCAAGAAAAATCAAAATATACGTTATTCAATTTAGGCCCTGAGAAGGCGCTTATGGACGTCAAAGCTACCTCCCGGTTTGGAAAACAACAGAGTCATATAAAAAACAGGATAAAAATCGATCTGATTTATATTTCAATGATACATATTTTTACAAACAGATAGTTACATTCGTTTTTGGTGGATGGACAGAGATGGTCGTTATTTCTAGACATGCCCATCGTTCACACCCTATGATAATAAATAGCCTTTAGACATTAAAACCCGTTTGACATGGTGCTGGATCTCACTATCCGAAAAATCGGTAATGTGCTTTGGGACTTTGTTATAAAACCTAAAACTATTACCTAAAAAATTGTTATCGGTCTTAGTGAGCCTGAAATATAGACCTCACATCCGAACATATCTCCGACCGAAGCTGATTCTAGATGTACAATACGCATGAGGTTTCCATTAAGGAAAAAAATGTGATGAAACTATATCAAAATGGTATATTTGTGACTAAATAAATATTTGTGTATACACGTAGCTCTTTAAGCCTAATGGCCCTTTCTAGGCTTACCATGTTACCAAATACCATAGCCTAGTCAGTTAATTCAGTTGATATCAACCGTTAGCTTGTATAAAATGCATTTTATGATTTTCTTTGCCATCTCAATTAAATAATTTTAATATTTCAATACGTATTTAAGTAAAATAAAATCAAATTTAAGGTCATGTAAACTTTATTAGGTTTTAATTACGGAGTACATTATTTCATATCATTAATCAATTATTGACGTCATGACAGTCCAATTTAGTCAACACAATATCTGTAGTTCCGTCATTAATCAATACAACTCCGTTTCCTCCTTACACTAAGTCCATAAAAAAGTAGAATGCGGTTTAAATTTCATTATTATTATTTTTAAGTTTTCTAAATAAAGTGCGTAGGTAAGTAACTTTTTTGTTATTGATGACATCTGGTTGGTTGTAAAAAAAAAATTGATTTGTTGATAAAATAAATGCTGAATTTGTTTGAATTTAAGTGCGTTTTATTGCTAGGTTTGTTGATTTTATAATTTTCAACCATTTACATAAAGTTAGCGACAAAATGAATTGTTAGATATTTTCGATGAAGCGGCGATTTGATGGAGATGAAATGAAAGAGCTGTAGGGATGTTGAAGCGGGAAGTAATAATTTAGGTATTGACATGGAATAGAAGGTTTGCGTTTGGAGCGCTAAATAATAAGGAGACCCGCTGAACAGCATCAGGCCGGTACATACAACTGACTGACTGCAAGCGCAGCGATGTTACCGCTGAGAGATAAGTTTGAGGCTACAAATTTCAAGTGGTGTTGATGAAGTTAAACTGTGCGAAATTGACTGCATGAGTCGGCCTACGGCTCGACGCCCAATCAGGGCCCACCGATACGTCACGGGAATGCGCTCGCGACATGAATGGTGTAGAGAACGCATAAATGGACCAGGAACAATGGGATAAAATTATGTTTTCCGATGAGTCGCGATTCGGGTTTAAGCCTGATACAAGAAGGGTGGAGTGTATGTGGCCGGAAATCTGAAAGGCTAGGGCGTTAGGAAGTTCATCATACAGCGGCTAACAGTTAAGTTATGGGGGGTATTATGAAGAACAGGCGAACTGGCTGTTTTGTAAATGGAAACATGAATGCTGAAAATTAATTGAGGATATTAGACCTTATGTCTACCATTTGCACAAACCTTTACTCCGATTTTAGGTTAATGCATGACAATGCGCGTTACATACAGCTCGGCGAACAGTGAATACTTTATAACGGAGCGACAACAACCAACAGTGAAGGATTTGCTACAATCATTGGGAGGAATCGCAAGATGACATAAACAGTCCCATTAATTCAATGAATAATCGTTGCCGACAAGTTTGAATAGCAGAGGAGATTTTGTTTAAATTGTTTTTTTCAAATAAATCATTGAAATTCATTTTGTAAGAAAAAAGTTTGTTTTTTTGTTTTGTTTTCAGTTTTTAATATTGTTCATTTTGTTATTAAAACAACTATAAGCACAGCTGTTTTTTTACATATAGACTAAAGATATTTTTTAAAAATAAAATACACGTTTAATGTGAAGACCTCTAAAATTTAAATTAGTACATGTTGCTTAGACTTTTTTGATGAGTGTATTATATTCAATTAAATTACAAACAAATATGTAAAAGATTAGACCTTGATCCTTTATGATTATTTATATTAAATTTACTACGGAATATTGTTAATTACACATTTTAATACATCTCACACGTTTTAATCTTGATTCAATAAAATTACAGTTTGACGTACCGCCCAGAAATAACGGCATATTTCGGCGGCTCATGAATATGAGTATTACTTACCGTAATTTTACCATCATCAGAAAGTTTAACTTTGGCTCTACATCCAGAAGTTTTCTTCGAACAATAATAATTACTCGTATCACGCACCTGTGAATATGTGAAACCGTTCACCATAAGCAACTGTTTACCTCGGCTCGACGGTACGAAGTTGTATTCTTTAACATCTGAAAGAATTATTGAGGTGACAATGATTAACTTCTATAACACAACCATTCCACCGTATATTACTGTGTGTACGAATGAGTTTTCCGTTAACTTAAATAAACCATGAACTAATAGTACGAGGCATTTTAAATTGGGTTTTATACTAACTATCCCTTTATCTGCATTCAAATCAAATAACAGCAGCATTATGAGTAACAGTTGGGAGTTTTTGGTAGGATTACTAGTGGATTTTATATTATATTCATAATCTTGTATTATTCGACTCTATATTTTACACAATTCGATGGGAAATAATACCATGAAGCATGAATACTCAAATTCCACAAAAACTCCCTGAAAAGTCCTAGGAAGGTGGCCACCATCTTGTTAGAACATTGAAATTATAACAGCACACATGTTGATCGCCAGAAAAATAAAGATTAACAGTTAGCAATTTGCATACATTAAGTAATTAATATACATCATAATTATTATCAAGTACAGTAAAAGAAGTCCTAAATACCAGACGACAATTATAAGTTAGTCCTTAATAGTTAGTTCGCATATCAAAATGTCAATAAATGATCAAGGGATGTTTAAAACCGTGACATCCCCGAGATGTTTATCTGATTATTTGTAGGCTAATATCATTATCATTTTTTTTATTAGTTTATAGGTTTTTTTTGCCTTTGACCACATTCTCATCTGATGTTAAATGATGACGTAGTCTAACATGATAAGCATATTAAACCTAGAGTGACTGACTCTCAAGTGCAGCTGCCGGGACACAGCAACACGTACTTGGTGACACATTTTCAACATGAGGGTGGTAGCTATACCAGGCGGTCTTAAATAAAGCCCTACCACCATGCTATGGTTACATCACTATGTTTTCCACTCACTGAAAACTCCGAATGTGTCGTTAGGATTCGAACCTACGACCATCGATGCGGTGTCTGCACACGCTATCAACTATTCCATCATCGCTTCAAAACAATCATCTGATTATGTAGTTATTATAATATCTTGAGGGTTTATTTATATATCGAACTTAAAATTAACAAACTCTCATAACTTAAATTACTATTCTAATAATCATAATCACCGAAATGTTGACTAGTTTAGTATTATCATGAACCAGCTGACAAGCATCTTAACAATAATTTTAAGTAGAGACTAAAATTTAAAAAAAATTAGACAATAAGGAATAAACTTTGCTATCAAGGTATCTTTATAAAAAATGTTATCAGTTTACAGCCCCTATCCTTCCATGGGCACCACACAGCTTACTCCACTTCTACACAAAAAAACACGCTTTACTGAATGCCTAGTGCTTTTATATTTTTTTAATATATATATCATAGGAGGCAAAGGAACAGGTGTTAAGTGATTACCACCGTCCATACACACTAGCAACACCAGGGGAGTCGCAAGTGCGTTGCCAGCCACTCATAAAATAGTGGTTTCTTAAAATTGTAATAACTCTAAATATAATCTCATCGTGATTTTTTTTTTAAGTAGATAAAGACTGAGTGACTAGAAAAGGAAATAGGTATACAAATTTAGAAGTACAGGCATGACTAGCTAACAGCCTCAGACTGGTGACACAGTCGACTATCAAATGAAATGTATATACAAATTGTTCTCTCCTCGTCCTCCATGCTACATACTTGAATGACTTTTTATGGTTATGATTAGTTGAGTAAGTGAGCACAGCAGTTTGATTATGATCCTTTTTGAAGAAAGCCTTGCCTTTTGGTATCTTTTATCGAACAATACCCATAAACAAAACTTTTGTTCCCAGCATGCCTCCAATAAGTATGGCATTGGTAGAGTACTAAATAACCCTTTCTTGCTGGTATAAACTGCATTAGGCTTAATCCTATAATTTAATGTTCATAAAGGAGCCAATTTTAAATTGGTATTCAAATGAAAAACAGTTACTGGTGAAACAATTAAGTATTTATATTTAGTAATAACAACAAATACCTTTTAGCAAAGTCTTGACCGAAGCAACAATACAATAGCGAAGTCTTGTATTCAGTTTATATTGCATTTTAAATCCTATAAAGTAAAGGAGTATTAGGTAAAATAAAAAAGTGACATAACTGCACTTGAATTTCTCAAAGGAGATTACAACTTCCTATTACTTACATGATAATGAATCGATTTTCTCAGTTACATTACTTAGTCTTGAATACTTTCTTGTGTCAAACACTTGGTTAAGTTTAAAGATAAATAATACCACCTGAATTTGAGTCTTTGTTACCATTCTAGAATATGAGGTAATTCACCTGAACTCCCACACATGTATTGATACAGTAAAATAAATATAATAGAGGACATTAATAAAAGTATTTTGTTTTCATTGTCATTTTCAATATAGCCATGCAAGATATATATTTATCATTAATAATTTGAAGTACATTTATACATTCTTTTATACTTATCTAATTAGAAATATGCAAGACGGATCAAGGATTCAATAAAACCAATTCACATATTTTATATATATATTATTTTTTATTTCAACAATGATTCCTTTACCAAAATTCATTTCTGATTTTTTTAAAATTAAAATGAATTTATACCTAATTTCTGATTATGATTTCATTTTATTCCATATTTTGTGCTGAAGTCCGCCATCACACATTTAAATATGTATAAATATGTAAAGTAATAAGGTTACTTAACAGCAATATTGAAAAAAAATAATTTACAAAGATTTTTCATGAATATAAAAAGATTTAACACTCTAAAACAATGTACTTACCTTCTATATTCCTATATAGTAATATTACTATTATAAAGTAATCACAAATTATTTGTTTATTATTTTTTACGAATACCTAGAACATATATAAAAAACTTATAAAAAGAATAACTTATCTGTTATATTCTTAGTATCTGTATTACCAATTATCTTATAAGACATATAGATCAGATAGTAACAGAGAAAACCATGTTTTAATTGGAGAATATAAAGTAACTGTAGAGGAAAAGAAGAGATAAAACTTGAGAATAAACTAAAATGTGTTTCAACAGCCTATATTAAAAGAAGTTTTAGGATATTAATCTATGAAACGCGATAAAATATTATAATATAAAAACAAATAACAAAAATGGTTATAGAGTTATTTAAAATATGCACAATAAATTATACAGACATTATAGACATAAGAATCACAACTTGGTTATATTATTATTGTCTAGGTACTCACATTGCAGCTTGCAGTCTGAAGTCGTCTTTAAGAAATAATTTCTAAATAGTGCACACTATCACAATACCATGAAATTCGGTTAAATTCACATAAAACACTAAGAAAGCACTGAAAATACACAAAACAGTTTTTAGGTTATATCTGTTTGCCACCAATATTTGCACTTCAGTGTTCCTCACTTTACACTAAACACACTTTTGAACATTAAATATCACATTTAATAGTACAATTTAATTGTAATAACATAGTTTATTTGTGTTCATTTCTTGTTTTCTTTCACTTGACAAATTTGACATATGATACTGTTTACAACTGAGCTGCCTAGGATAACTCCGGACTCAACCTCATCTTTGGAATTGTATCCAAATTCGCAAGTGAGATCATTGATTCCGTTGTATCCATTTCAGGATCTTCACAAGCGAATTACCCATATCACAGTATCCACCCTAAAACCTCAGTGCTGTATTGTGTCAACTAAACTTGTTAATGTAAGCCGATGGGAATAACTAATATGGTTAAATAAAATACTGAAGAGGACACGTGATAGAAAAAGTCAAAAGTTTAAGCTCCTCAATTATTCCTGTTCGATGTAAACCTGTGTTAGTAAACAATGATTCTATTTCTTTATCAAAAATTCTATTTAATATTGAATCAGGCATACGTATCTATAGTAAATATTACTTGTGTGATAAATATGAATAAGTGATCGTGAAATTAACATCCATTGCCTATAAGGAGTTTTGCACATGCATTGCTAGTTATCTTCTTCTATAGATATAATAAAAATGAAGTGACTGGATGTAATATCACAATAAAATAAAAAATACTGATGCGGTATGAAAGTATACGCAAAACTGATAACGAAAATGCAATTTTTAAAATTTTTGTTGGTTTGTCTGTTGTCTGTCTGTTTGTTCCAAGTAATCTCCGCAACGGCTGGACCGATTTTGACGGAAATTTCACTGGTAGATAGCTGAAATTACAGCGTGTTACTTAGTTACTTACTCTAAATTAGACTAGCTATTAACCGCGGCTTCGTTCACAATGTTATCTCGACAACGGTTGGACCAATTTTAACAGGACTTTCACCTACAGATAGCGGGCATTATAAAAAGTAATTTAGTCTATTTTAATTTAGACTATTTGTTAACTTTGTCTTCGCCCGCAGTGCTATCTCCAAAACGGATGGACCAATTTTAATGGGGCTTTCATTGCCAGATAGCATACATTACAAAAATTAAGTTATTCTATTTTTATTTAGACTAGCTATTAACCGTGGCTTCGCCCGCAGTGCTATCTACAAAACGATTTAACTGATTTTCACGGGACTTTCACTGGTAGATAGGTGACTTTATAAGAAGTAAGACTTTATCCGCGTGAAATTTAGCAAAAATATGTTGTTCATTATAAGCATGTGCCTAAGACATGCGTTGTACTGTACTCCATGAATAAATATAATTGAAATTCATATATCTGTATCTATGTATGTAATTTGAATTACATTGTGTTTTTAGTCATTTTGGCGGCCATTTTTTTTTAATTACCGTACTTTGTCTACGTAACTCAATAACGATAGTAACATATAATAATATTGTTTCGAGTTCAGTGAACACTATTTAAATAGTCGAATATTAAAAACTGCTTAGACAGATATATTATAAAGTTTTATATCTTGATTATATTTATGCAAGATTTCAAGACGTCACCTTATTCATTGTTTTATTAATATTAATTTTGAAGATAGAGGGGGTTTTTCTAATAAGATATTAGATCATAAACCTATCATTTATTGACAATATGGGCATATTATATGATTATAATAACATCTTTAAGTCATTGTTTCATTAGTTCCTTATATAATCTTCCTAGCCGATCTCGACTACAGCGACCAAACTCAGGGGCTGGGGTGTTTTGCTCGTAGACGGCTGAAGTACCTAAATTTAGCTGTAAATTTACGAGCACAAAAAGGACATGTTAATGTACCGCTAACATAGTTATATTTTATTTTCGAGGTGTTCGTGTTTATAATCTAAGTCACGCCTTCTTTCGTCCTCGAATGTATTTATTCTCTCCTGAACAAGTTGCCTCCATTCATCACGCTTTTCAGCAAACGACTCCCAGTGTGAAGGTTCGATGTTACATCTTTTCATATGTCTCTTCTGAACATCTTTGAAACGTAAGAATTGTCCTCCGCTTTTCCGTTTACCATACTGTAGTTCAGAAAAGAAGATACGATTTACCTTTCTCGTATCTGACATTCGCGAGAGATATCCGTACCAACGCAGCTGGCGTCGCATTAGATATGCCTCCATCCCTAGGACATTAGTTCGTCGTAGTTCCTTATACTGTGCAAGTGAGCACTGAGTGACATGAGGCGAATCACAGATTGAGAGACACAGAGTGTTGCCAGTCCATAACAAAAGAATAGCCTTGTTTCTTGAACGTTTGTAATTTATTATTTAGAAAAGCCGGTGCTGGGAGTTCATTCCAAAGAACCGTCTTACGCAGAAAAAACGCATAAGAAACCGTACAGTGGATTACTTCCAAGTTCCAACCATCAAGATGATGTGGATGGAATTTCAATTCGTAACGAGTACTTCGATAATGAAACTTAGCAGCAGGTATGAAACCCAACAGCTCTTTGGAACACTCCCCATGGTATATTGTATAAAAGACGTAAAGTGATATAACGTCTCTACTAAGCGCCAAAGAGTCAAGCCTTAAGGAAAGCATCTGGTCACTGACGCTTTGTGGCATTTTGCGTTGGATATTGTCAAAAGAAGAAGACTCAGAGATAAAAACAGTATTCCATGTGTAGACGGAACTGCGCCTTATGTAAATATTTTTTGTGGGCAGTTTTGCTCTGCCTTCCAAATGTTATATTTATTGTTAAATTATATGTTATTTGTAGATTATTAAAGTGTTACAATTGTTAATAAATTTAGAAATCGTAGAAAAGTCATTTGCAATAATAACAATTTTATTTAATGCATAAATATGCACATAATTGATATTGCAACATTAATTATAATAAACTAAAATCTTCTTCTTCTACTAGCGTCATTCCAACTGGCAATACTGATGTCAGGGTCCGCTTTCCTACTTATCTTTCTCCAATTTGCCCAGTCTTCGGCATCCTTTTGTGTGAGGTGGTTTTCCTTTATGTTCGCCTTTCCTACGTCCAGCCAAAGTTTTCTGGCCTGCCGTGAGTCCTGGGGCCTTGTACCTTGACCTTAATGATGTTGAGACTTTTATTTCCGACGTACTCTGGAGGCCTGCGACTTATGTGGCCATACAAAAAGTGACATATAGCTGCTAGACATGTCCTCTTAGAACTGGTCACGTTTCGCTCCCGTACAACAAGATCGGTCGGATGGTGCACTTGTACACCAGGCCTTTTAACTGCACCATTCAAAAGGTCGGTCCTAAGGTCGAAAATAGTTACTGTATAAAAACGCATATCGACAGTTTTTTAAATCACGGTTCTAATAATTTCGTGACAATAAAAACGTAACAAAACTTAAATAAAAGAGCCGAATATATAATAATAGGTCTTTACGTATGAAATTGCCGTTCTGCAGTACTGGCCATTTCAAATCAAAATAATTTTTGTTTGGCTAAGAATTCTAATTTTAAATTAATTTTATTTTGAAAACATGGAATTCTTTTTCCAAAAGTAGTCATTTGTTTATTGATTAGTGTTACATTTTCATCGCATTTCAATCTTTTTTGTCATCATGGATACGTTAAAAATTCGAGTAATTATGGAATATGAATACCGTCGTGGCAGCAACGCGGCACAAGCGGCACGCAATATCAACGACGTTTACGGAGCTAACACTACAAACCAACGCACCACCTGTTATTGGTTTGCTCGCTTCCGTTCTGAGAATTTCGACCTGAAAAATGAACCTCGCGGTCGTCTGAAGACTTTGGTCGACAATGACGAATTAAAGTCGATTGTGGAAGCTGATGATACACAATCTACGGTTGAATTAGTAGCAGCTTTCGACGTTAGCGTCAAAACAATATTGGTCCATTTGCGTCAAATTGGCAAGGTAAAAAAGCTTGACAAATGGGTGCCCCACGAACTAAATGATCGCCAGCGCGAAGTACGCGTCGAGACGTGCCTTTCACTGTTCAGCAGACACACAAATGTAGGAATTTTGAACCGCATTGTTACCTGCGATGAAAAATGGATTCTGTTTGATAACCGCAAGCGCTCAGCAAGTTGGTTGGATCCTGGTTCAGCACCTAAACAATGCCCTAAACGAAAGCTTACCCCTAGAAAAGTGATGGTCACTGTTTGGTGGTCTAGCGCCGGTGTGATTCAGCACAGCTTCTTACCAAACGGGGTGAGCATTACTGCAGATGTGTACTGTGAAGAACTGAACACAATGATGGAGAAGCTGGCATATCTCCAACCAGCATTGGTCAATCGCTCGTCTCCGCTACTCCTGCACGACAACGCGCGACCTCATACTACACAGCAAACGGTCTCCAAGTTGCAAGAACTGGGGTTGGAAGTTCTCCGTCATCCGCCCTACTCACCAGACCTTGCGCCTACAGACTACTACTTTTTCCAGAATTTGGATAACTCCTTGGCGGGAAAAAAATGCAATACCCGAGAGGCAGTACAAAATGCCTTTGAAGAATTTGTTGCCTCCCGTCCAGCTGATTTCTTTAAGAAGGGCATCAATAAACTGCCACTGCGTTGGCAAAGATGCATTGATTGCATGGGTGATTACTTCGATTAATACAAATAAAAAATACATGAGAAAAATTCGTTTAAATTTTTTCATACAAAACGGGAATTTCATAGGTAAAGACCTAATATTAGATTAGTTGAAGTACCTATGTTTTGGATATTGCCCACCTACGTTGCAATGTTGCGGTATCACTCCATATCATATCAAAATGAGTTATGAATATATTTCGAAACATGCTTTTGTAGCAGTATTCAGAAACGTTTCTGAGCTGCGGCCACAGTATGGCAAGTGGCAATAAAATGTTTCCACAGTAATTAAGTATTGGCAGTTCTGTATATGAGCGATTTATAACCTATACCTACTTATAATACCAACATTGACGTTTCTGATAGTTAGAAGGACCAAAATACCAACATGACATTATTTACTTGATGCTTATGACAAGATAACCTAAAAATAAGTTGTTTGTTGTGCTTTTTTGTTATAAACTTTGAAATCAATTTCATCTTTCATTGTTTTATTCACATTAACTAGTTCTGGTTTCGGTTATATTTGGTGTGTTGCTTAGTACTTTGCAACTTTTGTTATGTTTATCGAATATTTTAAAGTTAACCTGTACTTGTGGATTAATTACACCAAGATTATAAAGATAGTGTTACTATTTTAATATTTTAACTTTACAAAATATTTAAACAATGTTATGTGCAGTGCTTGCAGTTGTTTGTTGAGTGATTTAATTAAATGAGAGTGTCTGGTTGACCCTATGTTTCGCAATTATTGTTTTATTCGTTGTGAATCGCAGAAGGTAACTGTTTCTAATAACACTAATTTAGTAATATAACTTGAATAACCATGTCGCATAGTCTATGTGGATGAAATAGATCATCTACTGATAATAAAAATGTTAAACATTACTTGGAAACTGGTGTTTATATATGAAACATACAGGTAAATTGAAAGAATCCAGATTTAAGATAACCAAAGGTGGTTAATACTTTATATTTATACTGAATTTCGTGACTGACCCATATGCATTATACTTTGTTATTCTGATATATATAATTTTCATTATATATCTACACTTTGAGTGGTAGATTCAGCACTTCTAGTGGTCATAGGTTAATATTAAACAGACGACCTTTTTGGATAAATAGGTTATAAATTACAATAAGAATTTTTCTAATTGGCTGATAGTTTTCAACCAAAACACTCTTAGGCTTTATAATATAGATAAAAGATTAGTTACTCTATCAATACCATACAATATCCATAATGTACATTTTATCAAATATAGTAACAATATAAGTAATCTGGTGAAGCTGTAAAAGCCTATCAGATCAATAGCTTAGTTTGAAAAAATGTCACAATATTATAAATTGGAGGTGTTGATATATTAAAATATCAATTACGTAACTGTATATTAAAATATACATGACTGTATGTCAAAATCAGTAAACTAATAATTATTTATTCAGTGAATCTATGCTTATTTTCAGGTGAGTCAGTATGACTGAAGACTGGTGAGTGATTTATGTATTAAATATTACATCAAATTTTCAAATCAATAATTATATAAAAGTAAAGAAATATGTTTTTTATAAACCACTTTTATAAGCAACATTTTATCTATAATCAAAATAAAAATATGATTTTAACATATTGTTGACCAATGATTGAATTTTACTGGCAATTGGATATAGGAGTAAATCTAAATAAATAAATTTTAGTCAAATGTATTCATTATTTAACTTTTAATAATTCTTTTTCATATGAGAAGCAGTGTAATAATTACCTATGTGTAATGAGACATTACAGCTTTTACAGATATATCTAGTTTAGCTGCATTTTCCTTTTGAATACTCTACATACTTTAGTGCTTATTTGTTGTAAGACGTGATCTATTAGTTGTCTGGAAAGCCTTAAGTGTGTAAGGGGCTGATTTAAAAATTCGAGAATTATTCAATGCAATGGTTCATTCTTTGAAATCCACAGTTTTGCATTCTATAGCTACTTTCACTAGAAATTTCTTGAATCTTGCTTTCTTTTCTGGCAGAAAATACCTGTATAGGTATAATAATGATAATCTAAATGTGGTCTAATTTCCCAAAGTATGGCTTCAGGAGATGTATATAATCATTTACATGAAAAAATATATTCGCTCAAATAGCATTCTGAACATAGCTGTCTGAAATATTGATGCTTCAATGAATGATTCAGTTGACCAATAATCTCTCCAATTAGACTTTCTAGATCGACCAATCCATATCAGTATCTAAAAATCCTTTATTTTATTAGTAGTAAGGTCTATCGTTGATACTGTGTTTGGAAAGTTTTTATGTAACTTATTAATTTGAGAGTGATACAAATTTGTTTGTGTAAGGACTATATAAAAAATAACTCAAAAAATAAATCCCTTGTCTTACTGATAGTTGGCTCATTGCCGAGTTTAGTAGTTGGACTAGGAATATTTTAATAAATTTTCAAGTTTGCTTTGATATCACTTTCGTTCCACTCTTCTAATTCAACGTCACAATCTGATTCTATTATATTCCTACTTTGAAATTTCTTGGCCTAATATCAGATTCATTATCTTCTGATATAATAAAATTTTTAAAAAGTCACTACAATTTGATTCCAAACAACTTGGATAATCAGAAAATATGAGTGTATAATTAATTAAGAGATTCTTCATTAATATGTTCCATCATCATTGCTTTTTTGTACAAGAAAATACACAATCTAAGAGGTCTTATAAGCAAGAGATAGAGTTTGACACAATTGAAGTGGCTGATCTCCAGAAGTGCACTAATAAAATAACAGTGATGCGAAAGCATCACAAGTTTACTTGTGGCTGGTCGGCAATATTTGACTATAAAACATGATAAGTTAACAACATTATTATTGATTCAATAAAGTTTTATTACTATTTGTTTCAAGGTGCAATTTATTCATAGGTTTATTCCCGAAATTATAAGATAAGGGAGTTTTCATAATCCTTTTAAAGAATATAGTAGAATAAGAATAAATAGATGTGTTACCTATAAGAATTATTATAAATGTATGTCATTGTGCAAGTAATAATTTAGGAATCAAAGTAAAATTTTATAACAGGAAATTATCACTTTACCAATCTGTTAATGTATATTTTATGAATTGTGAAATTTTTTGTATTAATGTATTTCATGATAATATCCATATTTTAAATAAAATATATTGAATGTATGCTAGAAGTATAAGTGTATTTGAAATTCGTATATTTTGGTTTGTATGTATTCAGTGTAAATCTTTGCTCACTGTAAATTATTAAAACCATGAGAAATATTTTAATTATGTGTAGCTTAGATAATATAGTGTGAAAAAAAAGTAATGTCACAAATTTTCTTTAATGATTACAATATCTCCTAGATAACCTTAAAAAGAAAATATATGAATATTCAAACAGTTATAAGTTTTATTCAAAATTATGTTAATTCCAGCGGTAATAGAGTATGATATAATCCATGACATACATTTATTTATTTGTGCATATGCTTAAAGAATTCTCTCTGGTCCTTCTGGTAATAATAGATTATCATAAAACAATTACAAAAGAAAATGAGTTGCAGTTTCAACTGCTATCAATCTGTTTTAAACATGAAGAAATTCTGCATTGGACTTTCTACAGGCAGCAGAGTGTGTTATGCTGAACTACTACTGGCTAAACACCCACTTTATTGTTCAGCATCTTTTGGTTGGGTAATGGGAACTGCTTTAGTTTTCATCAGCTTGGTCCAACTTGGTCCGACAGGATTGGGGTTCGCTCAAAAAGATAATCTCTGTTAAACAATTAATGCGTGTGCGTAGCACATGTAATGCTTTTGTCTAATTTTTTTTTAACTTTTAATGAGTGAAAACTCTAACATCAGTTTCTCTCTGTTAAACTGTAAGGCTGGCTTCTTTAGGTAAATGAGTTTTTTGGTACATTGGAGTGTTATTATATGTCTCTAGTAATTGTAAAGTGGCAAATAAATTGACTTATGATTGATTTACACTAATGGAAATATTAAAAAGTGGGATGTGTCTATATGATCTATAAGACCAGAATAATAAGTACGAGCGTACATCAAGTGGTCGAATTTCGACTATAGAGAAAAAAAATCTTTTTCCTAAATGTTTTATTGATAACATCTAAACTAAATCAATCGCTACAAAATAAAAAAGGAAAAAAGAAAATCGATTAAGAAACAGAGGAGAGAGATGATCTTAACTGTTTGCTCACAGGCGATTTATATAAAGAGGATATATAGATATTCAGCGCGTTTGAAAATGTAGCAGTAAAGCAAGAGTTTGTCGACAATTTAACGAAGTATTTAATGTCATAGCATCAACACAGTGAGACCGGTCCGTGGTCGTACATTGGTAAGAGGTACCAATATTATGATTTATTGGAAACAAAATGTGTAAGCCGAGAACTAAAATGTTTTACCCTAACTCTATTCGGTATTGTATATCTTTCTTTTTATTATATCTTCGCTTTGACGTTAATAAATAAATCTACTCTTTATAATTCTTTCAGTTGCTTTGATCATACCGTCTAGATCTAAGAGAGGTCAAGGGCTTCTGTTTTTTCGTGGTTACACTTACTCGTGGAGAAACTTCAAAAAGAACGGCAACTATTGGACTTGTTCCAGTCATCATAAAAAAGGCTGCAAGGCAAATGTAACGACAAATGAATGCGAAAAACCTTTTGAAATTACAAAATTCAACGAAATCCATAATCACCCTCCACCCAAAGTTAATTTGTCACCGGATATTGAATACGAATAAGTTTAAAATAAATATTTACCAGTTTTATATCCGAAAAGTCTATTCTATATTATATATATTAATCAATCGTTTGAGATGTCCTTTTTTTTTCATTTTTTACTGGCGTTATAATTTTTTGTTTGCTAACAGAAAATTGATGTGACAAATGACAACATTTTGGGTTCCAGACGAAATAATGAATGATCATTAAATTTAAGAGATTTTTAGTTGTTTATAGTATTGCATTTATAATCTGATCTCGGACTAAATTGTAAAAAAATATAAGTCTACTATTTTTAACTATTAAAAGTTTTATATAATAATTTATGGTTGTATTATTTATTACTGTAATCGTTTATTCATTGTCTATGAACAGAAATGTTTCATTACATTGTTTCAGAAATTAGTTTCATACCATCGAAAAAAGGTTACGAACTGCTTGTTTATGAACAGTATACATACGCTAAAAATTGTGAGAGCAGAAATAAAATTACTTGGTCGTGTTCATCTCGTTGCTCGAAGAAATGTACAGCACAAGTAACGATCTCGCATGATGGTGTCTTTACTGTAGTAAATGACAAACATACACATAAACCGCCTGTATTCTACGTTAACGACAATGGAGAATATGTAAGGATCACTGACAAAAGATTGAGTCAACTAGAGAATATTATTAAAGATGACGATAAGAAAGATATTGTAGAAAGAATAGATGAAGCGTTCGAATGAAAATGCGACGCTATTGTCTATAAATGCAGATTTTTTCAAGACACTTGCCTAACATCATATTTCACTATTTTCGTAATGTTTACAAACTCACACGTGTATTCTAGATGATGGTATTCCTGGGCATTGTTGTATCTACAATTTAGCTGAAAATTTTGCTATATGATTAGATATTATTTAGTTACATGACGTAGATGGTCTATAGGAAGAGGTATTGGCGACAGTATATTATGGTATTGTTACCTCTATGACATATATTAATTTTTAAGTCGGTAATGTTGGTCTTAATCTGGTATCGGAATTGTTATTAATTAAGAGAGCTATCTGGTACAGCATATGACTTATGGAAATGATCATATTGTATGCATTTTTTCTACATATACGGTTGAAATTATATCATATATTGTTAACTTAACTGTTCTGAGAATAGTTTGCATGGTACATGGTTACAATCTTTTACATCTGAGAACTATTCATTGCTCTAATCAGAACCTAACAATATTAGGTATTTCCAAGGTGAGAAAAGGGTATAACAATAAACATATCAAGATTGTTCATAACAATATATTTTATGTGATATAAAAGGTTTGTACGTAAGAAATATTTTAATTATTGTTAAGACTGAAAATTATATCATTAAATCGATTTAAAGAACGATCAAAACGAATTAGCTCAATTGTTGGGATTATAAACCTATTTTTTTCGAACTGACTACGCTATTGGCCTAGCTAGGCCTTAACAGCTTCACCGGGCTACTGAGGCGAGCGCTTAATGCACTCAGCCGATGTTATTATAAATCACTATTTGTAACGTTGACAATTAATCAATGAAATTATAAAAAGATGTTTTATTGTAAAAAAAGATTATTTATAATATAAATCGTTCTAAAATAAAATACTATTTTATCTATGAATGTATTTTTCTTTTAACGTTATCTAGAATAAGCCAATGTTAAGTGATATGTTTTTTCCTGTGTGTACCTATACATTGGTTGTATTTAAAAAATACCATCCTAATGAAATATGAACTCTAATATAAACAAATTTATTTTATAACAAATAGGTTTTACCTGCTATTAATGATTTCGATATATTATTACTATTTTAGGTCCAGTTTTAATTAAAGCTAAAAAGAAAGGCAGATATGTCCTCCTCTATAAAAACAACACGTATTCGAAAATCACGAAGTCGAAAAAAGGTCCTGTATGGAAATGTACGTGCAGTAAAACGGATGATTGTAAAGCCATGATAACTACGGACGATAGCTTAAACGTTGTGGTGAAGAAAGGAAGTCACACACACAAACAACAAGCCCTTGAAACTAAACCTAAGCACGTTTATTTTACTACCGAATAGTAAAATATCAGCAAGTACATACTAGGGATGTCGTGATTGTATAATTTATTGTACTCACGAATGCGATTATTCGTCATTGATATACGCGAATGTAATAATTCGTCATTGATATACGCGAATGTAATAATTCGTCATTGATATTCGCGAATGCTAATGCGAATATACATTTTTTAAAGTTTGGCGCTAATTCTCTATAGCAAAAAGTTGACTGAGTAGTATAAATCCAAATGTTACGTACACATTTTCGGCGTCAACATTTTATTCCAGAAATTGTTAGCACATCCGAACGAAGAAATTTATTTATTTAACTATCAAATCGCAAACGGATAATAGATTTTTTTTCTCTTATAAAAATGTTATACGGAAGAACGGTTTTTCATAAGTGATCCCGTGTTCGAAATGCAAAAGGGACGTATGTGTATTTATGCGCCATTTTGACACAAACTCTTATCTAACTGTTGTGATACTGCTTTTTTGCATTTGGCACGGATATATAAGTTACTTTTGAAAATCATATTTGCATGATTTTTCCGAATGCGGATAAAAGTACGAATATGAAGTTTCACGCGAATATTCGCGAGTGTGAATATGAATATTCGTTGCATCACTAGTATGTACATATTGGAATAGGTGTTTTATTAAGTAAATAGATATTAATTATAATAAGTAATAATATGTATAAACTATAAATTAAACTTAAACTATAAATCATAATATAATTTAAACTATAAATTAGGAGAACGAAATATGTCGAAGGAATTTTAATATGATAAATATATCAAAATAATTACAATGTGTATGAAAGTAACGACTTAATGTTATCTCGTTTGTTCTCAAAATAACTAAAACTAATAATGATTTGATGGAATTCTGTGTTACGAAAAGAAATTATGATTTTAAAATACCACTATTTTTAATATAAATAACTGGCCGCCTGGCTTTGCTCGGATGTACATTTTTTTACGATTTTCAAAGTACGACTATGTAATTAAATAGAATGGTACTGAACAACTGAACTCCAATTTGTCAACTCTGTGAATATTTTTGAAGATATCACTACTATCTTCTGCCTCACTGACTGATTTTTTTATATGGAGATTATTTAACCTAACATTTTCACCTTGATAATTCAACATTTCCTTTTATGTAAATCTTGTTCTGAAAATAACACACACGCACACACAATAAAAAATAGTTAGCCAAATCGATACAGCCGTTTTGAAGTCATGCGCTTATATACTCGTATATATTGATTGATTGATTGAGTATAATTGATTTTTATTTATTTCACTTTATTTTTAATATTTTTTGTACTTATTCTTAATATATCCTCGTAAGGCCCAACAACTCAATTTAATGACAAAACTATGTAAGCGATCCGGCCCAATATAGTTTTTGAAATCATTAAATTACGGCCCAGCGACCTAAAATTATGACATCATATTTGAACCCGTTTTTGGTTTAAGTAAACCCGCCAATTTAAATCTATCATCCAAAAATTATTAACTTTGAACACATGTCTAATTTTGACAGTGTCAACTTGACATTTTAGAGCCAAGAATCTGTCTTTTTGACGTTTCATCTCGAATGAACAGATGCCTCGTGGTGATAGGTAAGTAAATCTTTTCATATCTTTATAATCATTACATGATGATGTCTGAATTTGATTGTAGACAGTTGTGGAACATATTTAGTTTCCACGAATAGTTATTCATTGCAAAGTCATTTGAATGCAGTAATCTACGAACAATAAAATCTATATACGAATATAAGCTCGGTGGGTTTTTATTGTAAAAGATAGCCCAATTTCTTCATCATAATTTTAGGACTTTTAGTAACTGCAGATGACCACACTAGTTTCGAAACAGAGCATGAAGAACAGTCTCAGCCATAACGCTCTAAATCAGTTGTACTGCTTCCGAGAACCAGTTCAAGAACTCGTGGTGCACTCCATTAACCCTCGGCTGGGAAAGCTCAAAACAGATGCAGAAGACCAAGGTGCAACAAGAAGAGCACAATTATATGCAAGAAGTGCAATATTTTCTTATGCCTTACTAAAGAAAGATATTGCTTTTATATGTTCCACACTGAGATACGTTAATTTAAATATTATAAGAAGACTACTGTGATTGCTTTTAGTTCAATTGTGATTGATGTAAAGATTTTACACTAGGTTAGCATTTTTATGTATCCTTTTTTACTATAATATAATTCCATTATAATTTGAAATATTACCATTGATTACATTATTTTCTAACATAATCTAAATCTAAAACGTTTTGTTATATTATTAATAAGTGTAATGATATATTGTTTCTTGATAATGAGACTAATTTAGGAAATTTTGTTACATAAACTATTAATAAATAAGATTTAAAATGAAAGGTGTAAAGTAATAAAAATATTTTTTTACTAAGTTTCTATTTGTTTTATTTCTGGTATAATTTGTAATTCCACAATAAATAATTGAATACATTTAATTTATTCAACTAATATTATACTTAAAACTATGACCCGGTGACCCAAAAAAAGGACAAATCATTTCAACATATGTTTTGCATGATATTGTTAACTTTAGGTATAAGAAACACTACTTAAAAGAATTAAGTGAAAAACGTCTCATTAACATTTACAACTTTTCTATTAAATTAAAGTTCTGAGTCGCTAATACATGCGCCTGTTTTTAGTACATTGGGTCGTAATATATATCGACCTAAATTTAGGTTGGGCCTTACGAGGATATGAGCATGGTATATTTTTATCAACACAAACTTTATGAAAATAAAGATTTTGAAACACTTATGTAACTACATACATGTTATAAAAATCAGCATAAAATCCTGATTGTTTCTTTTACACAATACATCACCTCTAGTGTAGTTTAAGAGAGTAATTTGAGAAGTTATATACTATTACACATTGTTAAAATAATTTACAAAAATCATACGATTTTTAGTCTTAATACTAAAACTCATGACAAATAATAAAGTTATGTAAAATAGAATTAACTTTCAAAACTTCTTTTAAAGTCATTTATATATTATTTATAATATACTAGAGGACCCGGCAGACGCTGTCCCGCCGTGATTATAAAGAAATCCTGGACAAATTATACACCAAAATGTTCCTCATGAATCACATTATTCACTGGTGAAAATCGCACAAAGATCCATTCAGTAGTTTTTGAGTTTATCGCGAACAGACAGACAGACAGACGCGGTAGGGGACTTTGTTTAATACATTATAAACTTAAATACAACCTCTTTTGTATATTTATCCTGCTTTGAATTCACGTATTAGGACATTAATAAAGACTTTCTTTTCGAGATACACACGAAATATCCACAGTTCAGTAATACAGTAATACCACGGTAATAGTTATACAAATTAGAGGTAATATATCTGTTAATAAACTCGAACACCGGTTGACCGACTATCATGAATTTGGCATACCGGTTTTTTTATTATTACAAAGCTTTCAACTTCCAATGTTTGTTAGCTTATTGAGGTCAAATCTTGCAAACAGAATTAGAGACAGTTTCTTTAGACTACGACTGTACAATTATGAATATTTGTTCAGTCCTGATGACAGCACACGAATATGAAATAAAAACAAAATGGCGATTTTAAAATGGCCGCCATACACTTTCTGTTTAAATTTTTAGAGCATTTGTATAAAAGCCTCATTTCATGAATTAAAATTATATGGCATCCATAGTACTACAATTATTGTTCCTCAGCTAACGGTAGGTTATATTCTATAATTATTTTTATTTAGTGTTTTATTGTAAGTTAACTGCGATTAAAACAAAGTTCATACTTAGACAAGAACATCGTTGCGCTGTATTACCATGAAAAAACTAATTTGTTTTAGCAAGATAATAATAATATTTTATGTTTTAAAATGCAACATTGTATAGTTTAATTATGTAATTAAGTATATGTCATGATATCAACATTAAAAGAAAAAAATGGCAGCCATAAATAATAATGTCATATACAAGTTTATTTTCGTTTTTATTACGTATTAGTTATTAATAATTTACCTAAGCATACATTTTAAAAATATTATTTGAATACATTTTAATGATTTTTTATGAATAACATTTAATGGTAGTACGTTTAATATATATCTTGTTTGTAAGAATGGCACTTTCTACCTCATTTCATTCTATTTTTTTAATATGGTTATTATTAAGGTCATATTTATTAGGATATACAGATACATATATCTTATTAAACTACGGACACCACGAGTTTGATGACTGTTAGGTTCCATTTAATTCGTATTTGGTTAGGACTATCTGCTTCCCGCCCACTTCGTTGGGCCTTAAAAGTATTTGCATATGCGTTATTCGAATTCAAGAAATAAATACCCTGGACGACCAACAAAATCCGTATCGAATGGTTATAGTCCTATGAAGATTCATTTAGTAGTTTCATTATACAGTGTAAACTCTTTATAACGAATTTCAAAGGACCGATCATTTGTTTTCGTTATACTGAGTGAAGAGAACAAATAAATGATTTTTTGGTAAACCGACCAAATTGAAGTAATTTCTACGTTATAGAAAGTTTTTAGTTGTAACGAAGTTATAAACCGTGTTATTACAATACGTATTGAATACTTGCTTTAAAAAAGTTTGAATACTTACGTATTAAATGCACCGCGCTTGCCGCGGTAAGATCGTGTTATCCTTTTTCGCAAGTCTAATCTAACCTAACCAAACAGAGATAGAAGAGCAAGATGTCGGATGTTCGGCGAGCGCGGTGCATTTAATACGTAACAATCCAAACAGTTTTTAAGCAAGTGTTCAATACGTGTTTAACTTTTTTCTAATAACACTAAAAGAGTTTACACTGTACATTTATACATATATTTGTATACATATAGATTAGCATAATAGAAAATACTCAGTGCGCAGATTGGCATGACGGAATGAAGAGAATTAAAGAGTTGTGTTTAATAATTATTTTCAGTGTTGTATTCTATGTATGTTGATTTTACTCTCAATGGCAGCTCATTAATCTCTAGTAGTGTTCGAAGTTAGGGTATACTATATAGGGTATAAAGTGCTTGTTATTTTTTTAGTTGGTAATCTACCTGTATATTTTTATTAATAAAATTAGATACACTATGTATTTCAAATATCAACGAAAGTTTAACAATAAAACGTTAAATTTCTAGAAGTCTTTAAATTATTATTATTATATATAAAAGTACGGATAGTTTTTATCAAAGAATTTTGCAGAATAGGATAATACTATGAAGCGTAAGATATAGAGAGTACCAAATGGAACCTTGATCACAGTGTAAAGTACGTAAATGTATTTTAAAATGTTATAAATTTAAAAAAGAAAAGGGTTTATAATTTGATGTATATATGAAAAAGTAAGGGAAACGTTCAAAATTCCAAAGAAAGCTTACATGAAGAGGAAATTTATTTCGAAACTAATATTTACTATAATAACAAATTTATAGTGTTACTGGTGACTGCTGTGGACGGCGCCACGCTACTAATGCTCAACGGTTACTCATTCACCAATCCATCACCAATGTCTGGTGGTGAGAGATGGTACTGCTCGGGACGGGTACGCTGGAAATGCAGCGTGTGTCTCCATGTTAATGATGACTACGAACTAGTTAGCATATCGCATCAACACACACACACTCCCCCGACCTATAATAAAACTCCCGATGGATTATTCATTGAGAAGATTTTGTAAATTTTAGCAATACGAGGAAAACTATTCCGCCTAATACCTGCTTTTGAAGTTCCGTTTTGTTAACTCTTTAGGCTATAAAATATGCAATCGTTTGGGTAATGATCTATGAGAGAAAAAAACAATTAAGTATTATTTATTTTTAAGATTTATATTCTTTATTATAATTTATATTATCTGTGCAGGGTATCTCAAGTAGGTTTATTTGACATTGTCTATATATAAAATAGGTATGTTATTAAATATAAGGTGCTTAAAATTATAATTCAACCATTGCTTATGGTTTAAGCTACAAATATCACGTTCAAATATGTTATTGTGAAGCGGGAGATTTCTTAATAATACGTATTAAATATTGCTTAATAAAATATGTTTAGTGGTTCATTTCCAAGATTTCCCAATCTAACCGAGCAACAAGTTTTAAACATATACTATTTAATTTATAATGTCATAGAGCAAAAACTTATTTGTATATTTTTTACAGATAAATTCAAAAATTTTAATCCGATCCGTCATCGTCTAGAGAAGAGAGAAGGCCCAAGAGGTAAAGTTAGGAGACGCTGCGCAGGTTGTTACAAGACGTATTCGTCTCTACATGGAAGCGTTAAAGCTAAAAATATGACTACTAAAGTGAACACATATTGTTCAGAATGTCCTGGAGAACCTTATTATTGTTCTCATTGTTTCTTAAAGAGCCATGGTTATTTGTTGCCTCGACCGCCAGCTCGTTCGTTGGATGTCCTTAAGATTGAAGCTCCTCCGGAAAATGATTAAATATCTTATATACTCGTGTAAAAGTAAATTCCTTTCCGAACATTTCTAGAATGTTCTGTAGATTATATAGAAATATTGCGTCATTATAATCAATGATATAAAAATGATAAAAAATCACAGTTAATTGTTGTCTCAATGTTCTATAAGTATAGAGTAACTGATGTCGCTTGAAAATAAGCTTCCTGTTTTAATAATTTAAATAGTTATTTAAGTCTCAAACAGTTATAGTAATAAAATAACATTAAAAAAAAATGAAAATATGTCCATTATGGATGATATTTGAAAATTGACACTGTTTCTATGTACTTAATTAAATAAAATTAATAATTAACATTCTGCCTGATGGCATTTCCCATTCAATCATTGTTAAGAGGGTAAAGGGTGAATTAAAAAGAAATCTAACGTTCACACGTATGTTACACAAGGTATTCCTATACAAATTAATACTTCGAAACCCACCCTTCATGCTGTGTGTCATAACTTCAGTAAGCCTTAAGAAATTTATTAGATCAGTTATTTATGGCTTTAAATTACAATGAACTTTTTTGTAATGTGTTTCGTGTCGTAAATAACTATAACTAACAATTATTTTGATATTGAGCCAATACTATTTTTTTATAATTGAAAGGACCTTGAGTGAATAGTAAAATGATAATTTAACAAAAAGGTACAATGTATTCAAATTATTGTATAATAATTAGTTTAATTATGACTATTTAATAAATTAAATCGAATGAATAATTACAATTAAATGGCTATTCTATATCGGCTTTGTATGTGTTTTATTCCACATCATTTTTTAGTTGAAATGGGTATTAGGGATACAATATTAATAAAATACATTAAAATAATTTAAAATATTATATTAAAGTCGAAAATAATCACTACATAAAATACGTGCGGAGTTGCGGGCAGTCGCTAATATTTTTATTTATTTTTATTTTATTTATTTTAGGATCGTCGACATGACAATACACTAGTAAGTATATAAAAAGTAAGACTATTGTGATACATTATAAATGTATTCATATTTAGAGACAACCACGGCGTGCTCCAACGATAAATTAAATATTAAACTATTTTACATATTTCAAAATTTAACATACATAAAATTATAATACAAAAACAAGGAAATTAAAAAGAAAGAGAGAAAAAAAAAAAAAAATAAAAAAAAATAATATTTTTTTAAAAAAAATGTAATTTTTTTTTATTGTTTTTAAAATTTTTTTTTTATAAAAAAATTTTTGTTATTTTTAGAAATAATTTATATTTATTAAATATTTTAAAAAAAAATAAAAAATATTAAAAAATAAAAAATTTTAAAATTTTATAATATAAAATTTTATATTATATTTTTTATATAATATTATATAAAAAAAATTTGATATAATATCTCTGAGTACCTAAGAGAAAAAATATAGTTCAGGTTAATTTTATGTATCCAACATGAAACATTCGCTGTTATCAATGTTCGGTAGATAACTTAAATGTGTCGTAAGAATAACATGTGTATGTAGATAGTTCTGGTTAATTCGATATCTAAACAAACTGGTCAACAATACGTGAGAAAGTATAAGGATGTTAGACAATATATCAGCAACTGTGTTTACTCTACATTGACATATATTCAAAAACCACTATACAAAAAAAATCAGGATATATACACACAATACAGAAAAATATAGCAAACTTCTCATGGTTCCTCCCGCGCCTTCCATGCAGTAACTATTTTCGACTTATATAAAAGAATTACTGGTTGGGAGAAATATGGGATTTTTATACAAACTTTCATTCCATTGTACGACCTTAGGGGGTTGAATTTCCAAAAATCCTTCTTTAGTATTCACTTCAAGTGTAAAAGGAACCTGCATGCAATTTTTCACGGCAATTTTTAACTTGTATTCATAATAAGTAATATAATTTATTAATAAAAACCACCACACACACATAACGTTGTAGGGTTACAATGATAATATGATGTTGCACTAGTTTCGTTCGCGATAATCTAGCTTTGATATAACTCTCAGGAACAGTGCAGTTTTTCTCGAAGAATGGTTCCTATGTATCCCTGATAAGGTGTATACAACATTTCATGACGATCGCTTAAGTAGTTATGGCGTGAAAGCGCAACAAACAAACAAATAAACAAATAAATAAGTTAACAAAAAGTAGTTGTCAAGTGTAGTCGTGTTACAACTTGCTCAGTCATATTAATTTCTAAAAAGTAGTTTAAAATCATTATTCATTTGTGTAAAGTGCACTGTCATAATATTAAAAGTTTGTGTATCAAATTACATAACTTCCAAGACTTTGGCATTGTGATTGTGTATAACAAGTAATATAATTCTAAGTGTTTGTGATATTAGTTCGGCCATTACTACTAAAAAGAAAAAACAATATACCCACTTAAATTTTTGTATCGACATAGTATGTGATTGATAATTTCACGGAGTCGTGACAGGTAACTGTGGCTCATAGTAATTGTGGGCGAATTACTACACGAGTGTTACGATCGACGGTTCGTATCCTAGCGAGCGGATACGCTTTTTGTATCGTTCAAGTGATTTAGCATACATTACTAAGGACATTCATGTGAAGTAGTAAAACGTGTTTAAAAAATAAATTTAGAAAAATTGTTTGTTTGCCTTGTAAAATATCTATATTTGATTCGATTTCACACTGGAATGGCGATGTCTCTCAGGCATAATCCAAAATCGGCATCTAATCCTATCACTTCAGAAACAACAGATACATCTGCACCTATGGAAGAAACTGAATCGCTGGTTTATCAAATAAATCTAAACGTGAGAGGTGGTCTGCTACGAGGAAGGAATGTCAATAGATGAAATTTAGAAATAAAAACATTGGTTTTGCCATGAAGGCAGATCAAGATTTTTTCATAGAAAATTATTTAGACATTGATGAATTAAAACAAAATATAGTCTTATTAGAAATCGAACAAAGATGTAGAGAAGGCTATTGAATTTGTAATAATATTACGAAGAAATAAAGTCTAAAATTGAAAAATAGAAAAGGAAAGACTAAATAGTAGAAAGTATATAGAACATTTGGAGAAGAAAATTGAAGACTTAGAACTAGCACACCGAACTTCAAGTTTTGAAATAAGAAACTTACCCATCCCAAAAAAGGAAACACAAATGATTTGGTAGAAACTGTGATTAAAGTTGGGAAATCGGTAATATTGACATTAACTCTGGAAATATTAGAGATATTTATCGTACCTCACTAAACAAGGTACTACGAGAACCGTCGCAGTTGAATTGAACTCAGTCCTATTAAAAAACGACTTGCTCCATGCAGTACGAACGTTCAACAAATCCCGCAACTCTGCAAATAAGCTCAACAAGAGCACATTGGCCTCTCCGGCGAAAGTAATCCAATATATGTAGATGAACGCTTATTGGCAGAGCTCGTAGACTATTTTTCTTAACACGTCAATTTGCTAAGAAAATAATTACAAATACTGCTGGTCGACTAACGGGCGCATTTATTTCGGAAAAGTGAAGGTTCGAAATCACAGTTGATAAAATAGAAGAGGACTTTTGTTTATTGAAGAATTCTATATGACTACCCCACGGTGGCAATTTTTCACTGTTTAATGCCCAAATTCTTCAGAGTTCTAAAGCTCAAAGTATTTTACTGTTTCTTTCTATAGATTTGATAAGATATTTAGTATATAAGAGTCAAATATATTACATTTCTGTTACTACTACAATCAAATATTCCGTAATGTATATACATTCACATGTAAAAACTACGCTCCTCATGTCTATCAATAACTTACTTTTTCCGTTCTATTTCAAATCAGTTTGTCAAATTTTGTGAAATAGCGCGATTTTAGTTTAATGGCATCCCTTAATTATATCGCCAATGACCTTGATGAATTATCAGTCTCAAGGTCATTAAATGTTCTCCAACAGACTGCAATATATACGTGAAGGATAGAGTTAACTTCATAACTATTTTTCAAATGAACATTCGTAGTGTAAATAAAAATTTTGATGAATTGATAGCTTGCTGGTACGTATAAAATTAAACTGTGATGTTATTGTGCTATCTGAATGCTGGCTGAGTAAAACTACAAACCTTCCTCGACTTCCTGAATATAATGCTTTCTCAACCATAAACATATGTAATCAAAATGACGGTGTTATTGTTTATGTAAGAAAACATCTCAAATGTTCAGTTAAGAACCAATTTATGGAAGCTAACTGTCTACTATGTAAAATCGATTCTGAAAATTTGGTTATTGTCGCCCTTTATAGATCCCCAGCATACAAGAATACTCATGTTTTTCTAACTGGTCTTGAGGATATACTTGCTAATAATAGCACCGCTTCTAATATTGTGATTGTGGGAGATATTAATATTGATATTACCAAAAATAGTGCGGATATCAACGACTACCTCAACTTATGTGCCTCCTACGGACTTCTCTCTGCTCATTTTATTGCTACTAGGGAGGATAGTTGTCTGGACCACGTTATTTTAAAATCGAAAAATAAATCTA
Source organism: Antheraea yamamai (assembly GCA_036509395.1). NCBI lineage: Eukaryota > Metazoa > Arthropoda > Insecta > Lepidoptera > Saturniidae > Antheraea > Antheraea yamamai. The sequence continues at coordinate 4,016,331 of AP028429.1, read as the reverse complement.
GTACGCTTGTAATTGACACACACATTACGGACCATCTACCCGTTTTCTTTCTCTGAATATTTGCGGTAATGAATATAAACATTCATCCAATTTTACTTTCACTAATTATCCAAATATTCTAAGTGACATAAAACAATTCGATTTCTCTTATATCCTTTCATGTAGTGACGCAAACTTAGCTGCTGATTACCTAGTTTCGAATATGTCTTCAATTATCTCCATGCATACTACCACAAAGAACGTTGCTCACAGAAAAAGAATAATTAAACCGTGGATTACTCCAGGATTGTTGCGATGTATTAGAAATCGGGATAAATTACATATAGAGTCAAGAAAAAGTCCAAATAACATTATAATAAAAACATCCTACTTACGCTATCGCAATTTTTGTAATCACCTTTTGAGAAAATTGAAGACTGAATATGAGAGAACGGAATTTGCCAAGGCCAAACATAACCCTAAAGCAACCTGGGATGTTATAAAAAAGGTCACCAATAGGACACATGATCGAACTTCTCCTCTTGAGCTTCTTAAAAAAGGTGACGATTCAATAGCTTCGATCAATTTGGTAAATAAATTTTTTGTTAATATTGGAAAATCTTCCTTTGATAAATTAAATTCAGCTAGTAACAAGGTAACTAGAGTACAAACCATCTCCTCTTCTGTATCCAATTCGCTGGTCATTTTGGAAACCGACGTCTGTGAGGTTGCCAGAATTATATCTGGACTCCGCAACCATTGCGCTGTCGGCTGTGACCTAATTTCGACATATATCCTTAAAGCTGCGTGTGATGTCTTATGTCCGTTAATTACTCACATATGTAACCTGTCTCTAAGCACTGGTATTTTCCCAAAGGTATTTAAGAAGGCACTCGTTCATCCTGTTTATAAGAGCGGAGATAGAAATGTGGTCAATAATTATAGGCCAATCTCGATATTACCTGCTATGTCCAAAATCCTTGAAAAAATTTTATGTAATGCCTTAGTGAAATTTCTAACAAAATATAATATTATATCTGATAACCAATTTGGCTTTAGAACGTCGAAATGTACAGAAGATGCAGTTCTTGGGTTTATAGATGTTGTAACTAAAAAACTAGACGACAAATATAAATGCTTAGGTATATTTTTGGATATTTCAAAGGCTTTTGACTCCGTAGATATCCCTACTCTGTTATATAAGATGGAAAAGATAGGTGTGCGAGGAAATACCCTCAATATTTTCAGGGACTATCTTGCGGATCGAACTCAAAGAGTTGTAATTGATAAGTACAAAAGCTCTGAAGAGTACATTTCTTTTGGAGTTCCCCAGGGTAGCATCCTGGGTCCTATACTTTTTTTAATCTATATTAATGATCTGTGCCAGTTAAATGTTCGAGATTCTCATATATTCACGTTTGCAGACGACACAGCTTTATTAGTATATGGAACTTCTTGGTCCGAAGCATCATCTCATGCCGGGTCTGTCCTTAAGCTTGTAATGGACTGGCTTTCAGAAAACTCACTTACGCTAAATGTTAGTAAGACTAAATATATAGCCTTCAACTTGAGTTCCTTAACTCGTCCTCCTGACAATTCATTATGTATTAAAAGTCATACATGCTCTTTAGGATCTATATGCAACTGTCCAGCATTGGAAAGGACAAACGTAATAAAATATTTAGGGGTTCATGTTGATGAATTCCTAAGATGGAACTCTCAAATAATTGCTCTGGTCAATCGAACGCGGAAATTAATATACATATTTAAAAACCTAAGAGACTCCGCTGATTACCAAACTCTCAAAATTGTTTACTTTTCGTTATGCCAGTCACTATTATCATACTGCATTCCGGTATGGGGTGGTGCTTCAAAGTCTATACTTATCGCACTAGAAATAGCCCAAAGAGCTGTTCTAAAAGTAATGTCATCTAGACCAAGACTTTATCCAACTAAAAAACTATATTCAGAGTGTCAAGTCCTATCGGTTAGACAGCTCTTTATACTCAAAGCTACCATCCGTAAGCATTCAACACTGACAGTAGACTCTGATAATGATATAAATCACCGACATAAAACTGTATCTTTAGTCCCAAAGCACCGAACAACTTGCGCTGAAAAACAATATTATATACTGAGTTCTAGACTGATTAACAAGATTGACAGATTGTTAGATATTACACATTTAAACAAGCACAGATGCAAAATGAAGATTGAATCTTGGCTTCAAAACTTAGATTATGATCAAACGGAAAAAATATTACTGGCAGATATATAAAGTGTAATAACTGTCAATGCATAATTTTTCACGCAGGTATCATTAAATGTAATAAATGTAGATGATTACTTCTTAGAATAAGAATTTTTGTAACAAAATTGAATATATTTTAGCCCTAATTTCTAATATGTAACTATATTGAGAATGTTGTTAACATGCACTTGTTTTGTATATAGCGTTTCAAAATAAATTATACACTGCGGTTGTATAACGTGTTCATTAATAGAGTCATAATGTTTACTGCCACCTGAGACACAGGATTACCTAGTTTAGGTGGCAGTGGTCAAATGTAGATTTCATCAATTTTTTATCTACTTTTTGATAGTTTGCGGTCCTTAGTTCTAGTTTGATAAATTGTATAATAACATTTTTCTTTTTTTATAAGTTTATGATTTATAGTTAACCTTTTCACTATTGTTGTTTTTGCTTTTTATATATTATGTGTAATAAGTTATAATTACTTATAAAATAATATAACAGCACCGTAACCTATTGTATCGCATGCAAAATAAATAAATAAATAAATAAATAAATAAATAAATAAATAAATAAAATAAACAAACAAGCTCACCTTCGCGTTTATGATATTTGTAAATATTACAGCGATAGTTCAAACGGTAGATAATCTATAAAAGGTATTTATTAATCTTATTCCATTAAAAAAAAATTGGTTGTCTGTAAAGTCGGTTTACGGACGATAATTTTTCATAACGTCATACTTTCAACATTGATGAAAAATTGCATACTTTTATGGATTGATTAGAATTATTCTAGATACGTCACAAGCCGAACGCTTAGGCCGATCGCGCCTCTCTATCGCTCGTAGCTTGCACGCTCGGCTCAGGCGGAACGTGACAATGAGACCTGTTTTTTCTAGCGTGCTCGATGTTCATCGATTTATACGTTATCACGTCAAAAAATCTGTCTAATCGATTGGAAGTAATATTCGTTTAAGTCATCATCTCAGCCTATAGTCGTCCACTGCTGGACAAAGGCCTCACCACACGTTCTCCACAGCGTACGGCTCTGTGACGCCTGTAACCAACGGCTCCCCGCAACCTTTATAATGTCATCGGTCCATCTGGTGGAGGGCCGTCCCACGCTGCGCTTTCCGGTACGTGGTCGCCACTCTAGGACTTTTTTGCCCCATCGCTCATCAGTCCTTCGAGCTATGTGCCCAGCCCAATTCCACTTCAACTGTGATATTCGGTGAGCTATGTCGGCAACTTTAGTTCTCCTACAGATCTCCTCATTTCTGATTCGATCACGTAGAGAAACCCTGAGCATAGCTCTTTCCATTTCTCTTTCGTTTAAGTATACGGAAAGAATTTTATTAATCAGTAATATTTAAAGTGTTATTCCCGTATCTTCGTAGAATTTTCAAATGCGACATACGTTGCATATGCATGGTGGTGGAGTTTGGTGTAAGATCCCTGGTTAGTCTAGATTTTCAAGTTGAAAATCTGTCGCCAAACACCCACGGTTGTTCCGTCAGCTGCACTTGAGAGCCGAACTCCTCTATGTTTAGCGTTTCATGGATCACATTATCATTTAACATCAGATTCATCACATCAGATATTATAGTCAAACGCTATTTATCCTATAGCGTATAAAAAATATTAATCGGTAATATGAAATAAATTTGTCACATAATAAAATTGAAATCGTGTAAATACGACATACAACTTTATAACTTATACAACTTTGACTAGCTGTGCCCGCGGCTCCGTCCACGTAGAACCTAATGTAAAAAAAACTGATTAATAAAATCACCGGAATGTATTAAGTGCATTCGCTTATCTACTTTTCTCTCGTACTTAAGTCGAGTCGTCATTCAAATTATAATATACTAGCGGGCCCGGCTGACGTTGTCCCGCCCTGATTACCCCCCACCCCCACCCCCCCGCAACCCCCCTTGTGGGTGGAATTTCGTAAAATCCGTTCTTAGCTGACCTCTACTCGGCGAAAGGAATATTCCTACCATATTTCAAGTCGCTACGCCTTATGGTTCCAGAGATATCGTGATGAGTCAATATATAGGTGGGCATCTCTTATATATATATATAGAAGATACATTTTGATAGACCCAACCGATTTTAATGAAACAAAGACTAAATGTTACTCGAGAATACGTTTTATGATATTATTGAAAAGATTTTATCTTTATCTTAAAAAGGTTATCATAAACGCAGTACTTAAGCAGTGATGCGTGTCCAAACAAACAAACAGACAGACAAACATTTCTAAAATGTTTGAAATGTATTTTATTACCTATTCCTAGACACCTGCAACATTTTTTTACAAAAATCTAAAAATTACAGACACGTTAGATTTAAATACATATTATATGTATATATAGATATTTTTTTTTAAATAATTGTTTTATTTAAACATTGATTAAATAATTACTTTATTCAATAGGTATTTTCTTTACTGCTTCACTTTTATTGTCACAATACGTAGGACTTCTGTAATTGCGTACGTACTAGTGACTATTTAAATTGTGAAGGTAATAATTATATAGGACTTATTGTTGTATATTTGTGTATTATATTTTTTCATTTGGCGTTTTATTTAACACAATTTATTGTTTGTATTTTGTTAGTTTTGCTAGAGCATGTATTTATTATAAGTCATGGTATATAGTTATTTTGTTTATGTTTGCCGCTCACAAATCATTGGCTGTCTTTTTCGTACTTTGTTAGCCGCAACCTAAATATATAAGCGGTAGGATATAGGAAATGGCAAAATATATTTACTTTTCAAGAGATACTATCATATTCTTCTATATCTTTACCATTTACAAGAAAAAAAACAATTATTTTTTAACAAAAATATAGATTTCAAGTTCCTATACTATTATATTAGTGAATATTGTTTCAATAAACATAATTTTTGAATATAAAACTTCTTAGAGGCGAATTACTGGAGCAATCTTCTATCTCGCGAGTCTTCTCAAGTTTCAGCAAAGGACTTGCGTGTGGTCTATTGCTTGTAGATGTTATGTAACTAGTATATGATAGATATTTAGACGCATGATAGATATTTTAGATTAACGGTTTGAATTATCCGTAGTGACAATTTTAGTAAACTGTTTAATGATTTTTAACGCTTATATGTGTGCGTGTGGCTGAATGTTGCTACCCCTTTTTCTTTAGTTACAGTAGTCACCTTGTCGACTGGTAAAACGTTTCTTATAGTCAACGGGTATACATTTAAGAAGGAATGCGGTCTGATGGACGGCACAAGATGGTGTTGCAGTGAACCGAGTCAAAACAAATGCGGTGTATACGTGCATGTCAATGAGAAATTTGAACTTGTTCTTATGGCGAACGTTCACACTCATGAACCCATATTATGCAGTGTATTTCAAGAAAGAATGTCTTGATAAAAATCACAGTATTTTCAGAATAGAAGTTTAATTTAATATAATTATTATTGTTTGTAATTTTTGATTCCGTTTATGTTTGAGAATTCTAATAAAAGCTTTATGACAATACCGAAGTCTCTTTATTTCATTCTTCATTGTAATGTATATTTTCGTATTTATTAACTTCAAAATAAGGTAGAAGTTTAATTATTGTATCTATTTGTTGACAGACACGTGGGATACAGATGAGGTCAAAATAATAACGAAAATTCAACACGTAAACGAAGAAGAAGATATATCAAATGATGACGTTGCTATTTTCGTGGAATCCCGTAAGGGGAAGCCAATTTTGCAATACAACGGTCACAGGTACAGAAAAGCTTACAAAGCTAAGAATGGGACGAGATGGGTTTGCTCACAAAACAAAAACTGCTCAGCATTCTTATATATAAACGATGATGACGAGATAATAATGGTCCATCAAAGTCATGATCACCCTAAAGTTCAGAGATATGAAAATATAGATGAAGACCAGGACGGTGAGTTACAATTAATTTATTATTTAATAATCTTGCAATTGAACCGATATAACTTTCTATTGTGATAGTTAAATACGCTTAGATGACTAAAGATGTAAGTCACAAAACTATTAGGAAATTAATTTCACTATAAGTTAACTGCTGCTCACAAATTTGTTTCCATGAAAATAGTTTTATTATTTAAAGTTAACTTTGTGTTTTATATATCTCTAATGTCTTTATTCGTAATAGGTTATAGCTACTTCATTACTATAATTCTTACCTATTTATTTAATTCTGTGACATTTTAACATTACTGCTCAACAATTATCAAAAAACGTAATCATATACCACTAAGATAGTACTAGGAAAATTCGTATATTATGTTCCAGTAAAAGTCCCGTCAAAAATGCATCAGCCATTTCGTTTATTAGTTCCGAAAACCAACAGACACTCTAGTTATATGTATAGACTAGCTATTCCCGCCCGTTTCACTGGACATTAAAAAAGATGGCCAAGAGTCATTCGAATCCAAAAAATAAGTAGCCTGGGACTATCTACGAAAAAATCAGTAAGTTCAGTAGTTTGGACGTTATTAAGTCTCAAAGGAATTGTATTTTCATTAAGTGAGTCGTTACATATCAAAATAAGCTAAATCCAATTTTAATCATTCATATAATATGTTTAATGTCTTTTTAAGATTTCCAGTTTTTATACATCGAGAACGAAGTTCAAATTTTCTCGTTCATATGGTTTTTTATTTTTTTTTATGATCTTCATATTTTAAATTTACAAAATTTGAATATCTTGAAAAGTAACGTACAATATTAGGAACTGCTAAAATTGGATTTAGTTTATTTTGAAATGTAACGACTCACATCTACATATAAATAGGCAGTGGAGAAACGGTTAAGAATATCTCCCTCCTCTGTTTATGAGCCGATTTTCTTAATTTTTTATTTATTTTGTGACTATTGGCGTGCTTTAGTGGTATCAATAAATAAAAATGAAAAAGTTTTTTTCTCTATGGTCGAAGTTCGGCCATTGGACGAGCAGTCATATATATAAATTTACAAACGTTATGTTACGTTCTCAATCACCATTAAACTCATCGGTATTACAAAATATATCTTATGTATTAATTTAATGAACTATGTTATGTTATCTTTTTTATAGATACAGCTGTGGTCATAACATCGAGGAAGGGCAAAGAGATGCTGCTCTTTCGACAGTACACGTACCGAAAACAGTACGAGAAAGGTGATAGAGCTCGTTGGGTCTGTTCTACTTTGAAGAATTGCCGAGCGTGTGTTTTCACGGATAGGAATAACTACATCACATCAGTCTTCGAAGAACATTGTCATGATCCACCGAAATATTATCTCAAGCCTGATCACGTTCTCAAAGCGTTGAGGAAAAACGATGTTATTGAAACTGATTAAGCGTTACTTTCAGAACAACAAGACCTATGGCCTTTGCTAAACTTTTTGACTGCTCTGAATATATGTAGATGCGCAGATACAGACTTAAGTATGTATATATTATACGTATGTTGTATGTATATTGAGACAAGTCGGGGATAAACAAATGCCAATTTTAGATTCCTATAACATGTTTACTTTGATTTGTATGAAATTCTTGACTATATTATGCGCAAGCCCGAATTTATGACTATCTTTAGAGCGGCCAAAAAAATTGGCGAGAATTATACCAGGTGACTGTTTAGACAATAGCAATATTTCAGGAGGACACTCTGCACTTGATTCTCGTTCTAAATCAATAAAAAAATGGGTGCTTAATATTTGACCTAATTATCTAGAAAAATACAAAAATTATACACATTCCTCTTCGCGTCTATGTTAAAGCACAGTGTAAATGAACGTCTGGTGATTTCACTTTCATTTGAAAGGGAACGTGGAAACGTCAGGAACAAAACAAAAGGGTTTATTGCCCGTTTTACTATCGAAAGTTATTAACTCCTAGTCGCCCATTGTAACTTTTGGCACCGGTCATTGCACTTAGATTTATTATTTTATTTACACGTTTTTAGCCATACTTTTGAAAGTCGTAGAAGAAACTTTAACTTAGGTTTTCTTGGTTGTTTATTAGTATTTGTTTTAATATTATTATTTTATATGTTAAATGTGACCATGAAGTGTCATATCCTAGAATACTGCGAGTGTCTAAACAGTCACCTGGTGTATGATCAACTTAGAAATTTATCTATTTTTTGTATATATATTAATCAGTAAATTACGGCGGCTTCGTATATGTTTTCCATGCAGTAATTATTTACGACTCTTTATTTTCTATGTATAAAAGTGGGCACGGCGGACGTTGTCTTGTCTTGATAATAAAATATATCCTAAAATTCAACCGCAGCGTCACTTACCGGGTCCAATTGTGAATCTAAATAATACTTGCATCTACTTGAACACTCACAAAAAAAAATCATTAAAATCTGTCCAGTCGTTTAGGAGTGGACCGATCAATATGAAGATTTTTTAAATATATATTTTACTATATATCGCCAATAGATAACGCGTATACTAATATTATAAAGAGGTAAAGTTTGTGAATTTGTTTGTGACGTTGTAGGGGATAATCTCAGGAACTACTGGGCCGATTTGAAAAATTCTTTCAGTGTTATATAGCTCATTTATCGAGGAATGTTAAAGCTATATATTATCACTCTAAGACCAATAGGAGCGGAGCACCAATAAATAATGTTTCAAAATCGGGGTATTTTTTCCTCTTGTTACGTGTTAGCGTTAGCTCAAAGTAACTATTTCACGCGAAGTCGCGAGTTGAGTCTAGTATCATATAATATTGGTATGCATAGATATATAAACATAGAGAACACAAGAAATAATAACAAACGTGTCTGGATCTATGGGCACATCTAGTACAACAAATAATTGTGATCAGAAAGTATGAGGAATTCCTCATACTTTTGTATATATATATAGATTTTGTTTGTTGCGCATTACTGGGTGTTAAGGTTTTTTGTTTATAGTTATATTTATAAAGAATTTTGAAATATAATTCTCTATTTTAGATAGGTTGGATCTTTATTTATAAATCATATTATTTCAATTTTTTTCTTCGATTTCTATAGTATTAAGATCTGTCCAACGTTTACGTATTATTTATATACAAAAGCCACAATCGATGATATAAATTTGATGAAATTAGTTTAAGCTGTGAATGATCTCAATCATTATAAAAGTGTTTTTCTTTTTGTAACAAATAGGTAACGTAGCCAATTTAACCCTTTACATCTGTTAATTTTTTTAATTATTTCCACATGCCAGTTGATAAATAATGGCATATCGCCCGCACAATACTCTTCAAAGTCCTGTCTGCAAAATTCCTCAATATGGCTTGGATATTAGCTTCCACAAAAAATAGTTGTTATTTTTACTATTGTCCTTGATAATATTTGTAGTTATTAAGCGTCGTTTTTAAATAACCCGTTGGTACATAAAAGAATATATTTCGGAGTAAAAATATTTTGTAAAACCAATTATATTCTTAATTGGAAGTGAAAATTACTATATTATTATACATTTTCCATTAATTTATACGAAGTGATAATTCCAGATTTCTGTGATGGCGATAATATTGCGGATATAATTCGTTTTGAAAGTTCTAATAAAGGCAGTTTAATACTCGTGTACAATGGATATAGATATAGAACCCATGGTAGAACGAAAATGGGTATGCGCTGGGTTTGTTCTGTAAATAAAAGTTGTAATGCATATTTATGTTTATCAGATAAGAATGAGATTGTTAAAGTGTGCAATAAACATATACATGCTAGGAAGATTGTAAAATTTTAGTAGCATTAATAAAGTTAAAAAAACATTTTTCTTCTTGCCTTTATTATTTGAAAATGACATTGCGATTTCGTTGTGTTACATGCCTAATGTAAACACAAGCTGTGCAACCAAGGTCGAGGCATCGAGACGAAAAACATTACCTAAGTAAAAATTACTTCGCGAGTTATAACTGAGTGTTACAATGTACAACGTGACTGGTTAGTCGCTAGCAATATTTTTGCAGCATAATCATTAGTCGATTCTCGTTCTAACTCGATTAAAAAATAGGTGCTTAATATTTGGCCTAATTATCTCGAGAAACGCATAACTGATATACACTCAACATCAGGTGAATTATGCAAAAACAAACTCGTGTAATAAGTGAACCACGCCCTGTCGCGTAGTCCGGGTCGCGTTCCGCACCTCAGCTTGCGCCCCGTTTCCCTTTGTTCACAGTTAAGTAGCATAAGCAGTTACGTAATGATAAACCTTGAAGAGCGTCCCTTTAAAATTGTTCATTGAACCTAGGCGTGATTATTTTACCTTTAAAAGTTTTAGAAGTAATTTTTAACTAAGGTTCTCTTTATTGTTTATTAGTACTTCTTTTGCGATTATTATTTTATATGTTACCATGTAAATGTTACCATGAACTATCACAGGATTGAAGGGTGTCACCCTTTAAATATTCACCTAGTATATTTTAGATTAATCTGCAAATAAAATAATTTAGTATATATGAATTAAAACTTGTACAAAATAATTTACTACCCTTTTTTGTTTAATTAAAATAAGCGAACGATTATTTAATAATAAGAAATATATAATCAAAAATAGTTCCTCATTTATTAGTAAGTCTTAACAGTAGTCATGGATATTGCGAATAGAAGTTACATACTTTTAAAATTCCAGCGAAAAATTGTGGCCCAAGATTTATGTCAATGTTTTTTTTTAAATCGAAATATCACTACGCTGTTTTTCGGGTTTAAGTGTAAAAGATAGGTTTCTGTAGAATTATAAACAGATTATAACTATCCACATAATTTCAGATAGTAGTAAAGATGAAGCCACTGATGAAGATTCTAGGGATGTGGCCATCTTCACAAAATCATCGAGAGGGTCCAAAATCTTGAAACTAAATGGTTATAGATACAGAAAATCTTATAAAACGAAAATTGGAGTACGATGGGTTTGCTCTGTTAATAAAAATTGTAATGCTCATTTGGTTTTATCGGAAAACGATGAAATTGTAGCTGGTCAGGAAGAACACGATCATTCTAGCAGGAAATCTCAAAAGAACAGACCTACATTCCTTACTGAAAAAGGTAACTTGTTGAAAGTATAGAATAAAAAACATGATATTGAATTACAATTATCAAAATATGTCTTTATTTTCATACAGAAAAGGCAGAGCAGGTTGTATCCCGTATAGGAAATATGAATTTGATACATCGGAAATTCTTATTTCGGAAGAAATATACAGGAGTCGATAAGAGCCGATGGGTTTGTGCAACGGATAAATCTTGTCGCGGCTGTATTTTTGTCGACAAAGATTATAATGTTATTTCAGCGCTCATGGAACATTGCCATCCACCGCCGAGAATCTACAAAAATATGATTGATTTTACCTTGGATATGGAACAGACTAAAAATGAGAATTTAAAGAAAGAGGAATGTGAGGAACAAGTCAGAAATAAAAGTGTTTCCGATTCCGATTAAGCTTTTGTTTGATTGCACACAATACTAGTTACAGATACACCATAGAGCAACTGGTCAAGGCTATTTATAAATGAGTTGAATTAGGTTCATCAGTTAGTTCATTGGGATAGATGAATAATAATTTCAGTTCTGTGTTTACATTGTCATAACAGACACGCATATGAGGTTAATTTAGTTATGAGTTGTTCACACACTTCTTCTTTTTCACTATGGTGTAGTATGGACTATAAATATTGAAAATATTAGGAAAGGGCCTCATACCAGCGGTTGAAAACTGCTATAAGAAGAGAACACTCAACAAATCTTTTAAGTTCATGAATTACTTCTGACAGTTGTCAATATTTCAGACAAAATGTAGGTAGCCTTTAGATTCCTCGTTTCATACAAATTGATCCTGAAGCTGGAGACTTACGTGAAATAAGAGTTTTTCAACATTCGATATGGTTAAAATATAACGAGGTTAGAGATTTACCATTTCTGCCATTGAACATTGAAAAACTTGCAACTAAGACAGGGTTTTAGCAGTAATTCAAAAAATATAGGTATTATTTATTATTACAGTTTGATTACCTACTGCTAATTGTGGTAACACTGCAAGGAGTTTATATTGAACCAATAGGTATTAGACTTATGTACTAAGTAATATCTTTAAATTGTACGAATATAAAATTTAAAGTTAGATTTTTTATTGTTGGTAAGGTGTATATGTAGGTTACATAGATTGGAAGTATTAACTTTCAATATCAGTGATTATTTCTTCTAGTGAATCCACGTTAGAAGTTCCACTCGTTAAACTAATCAATCAAGACTATGCACAGATCATCCAGTGATGATTAAACAAATATGAAAAGTTAGAAAATAACGAAAACTTGATTAGTCTTACACAAAGTCAATAAAAAAAATACTATTACCATAGTACACAGGTTTAAACAAATTGATACCGTTGATTCAAACGTTTGAAGCAAGACACTGAAATATGCAAAAAAAATTTGGTTCTCATTTTGAACTTAAGCATGAAGTATGTTGATTTGTTATACAAAGTTATTCTTTATTTTCCTCAACTAAAATGAGTGAAAACCATTAATACAGCAAAACATCTATACCTTTACTATTTTGTTTTTCTTTTCCACAACACATTAGCTAACATCTGTTCAGTGTGTTATGTTTTATATAAAACAATATATTTTAATGTTCTGAACACACACCGAAATCTGGTATATTCACATAATAGTAAGTACCTTCATATATTCATTAAAGCAATTTTTTTCTATAATCTTGCATTGTTAAAATGTTTGTCACACCTTATTTTTCTAGAAAATGGTTTAAGTTAAAAAGATTTTCATGGTTGAAAAAAAATCCTTGTTTAGTTAAAGGTGTGTCCCGATTCGTGCCTACGTATATTTATCGTTATCAGGATCTCTTGAAGATCTTCCATAAATAATGGAGATTTTGTCACTTTAGCTTAGATAAAAGTTGTTGACTTGTATTAAGAATTGCATGATACCTGTGTCCAAGGATCAGGCGTTTTATTCTAGAACTCAGATTTACAGGAAATATATGAATTTAATTAGGATTGCAGAAATTGTATCCTTAAATTTAAAGATACAATATGAAGCCAATGTGTACACAAGTAAAATTATCTCATGCGTATAGTCTTAATTTTTCCTTTATTAAAACTTAAAATTAATCTGAAAATACAAATAAAAACATAATATTGAGGTAGAAGAGTATTGGAATCAGTCTTATTATTTAATTCATAATATCAGTCTATTAGAAAAATATTTCTCTATATTATTATATTATACACTTAACAATTATACTGCAGTTCATTTGCAAATAAAATTACTTTCATAAATAAAAAACACTAAAATCATTGACAATTAATAAATAAATACAAAAGGGCTACAAAATAAGAGAAAAGTCAATTTATTGTATTTAATTTTCATTAATAAAGGTCACATCGAAAGCATTATTAGACTTAAAAATATAATTCTACATAAAATTTTGCATACCCTTTTAGTTTCTTACTTCACAATTATATTTATACCCTAATAAAACAGGAATACAAATGACAATAGATATAATAACTTATTTTAAAATTAAAATGTAAATAATTATAAATATTTGAGGTAGAAAAATGTAAACATCAGTCTTCTGTACAAATTAAATGAGCAATTATTAAATTCTACACATAAATAAAGTATAAGTACTTGGTAAATTCAAGAACAGTCTATAAAATCTTTGTAATCAGTCTCATGATATACAAGTTTTAAGGGTAGATATTGAACACTGAAAAGTCTAAATCTAGACACATTTATAAATGACAAAGATCTACGTTTGAACAATGCTTAGAATGATTTAATTTATGACTTGGCAGTCATATATATATATATATTTTTTAAGTGATCAATGATCTATACTATGATGAGTTATAAAATTCATAAATTAAAATTTTATACCATTAATTAATACATCACTGCTTAATAATTATAAAATAAAAATCAATATTCTTATGATATTAAGGCATTGTTGGTGAAAATGCCTTGTTATACAACTTTGAATGATCCATCTTTTCTCCTGTAGAATCCAGGAGGCGGATGATTATGACCATTCCGTACCCTTTGGATTACATTGCCCAGTCTGTGAATAACTGTAGTGATGTCTGCATGACAGCCAGTCTTCGTACGGGATGTGCAATACCATTGTTTTTTGCCATATGCCAATTTATTCTTCAAACGAAAGGCGTATCCTTCATGTACAAGTAACAAACTCCCTTTCCTCGTAGGTATGAAGTTAGCAACTGAAAGGTAACAATTTGTTAGTAAAATTATGAATGAAAAACATTCACATATTTACGAATTGCAAATAGTATAAATAGTAATTATAATCAACACACTTGCGTTCTGCATTTACATGTACCAAATTTTAAATGAATAATTTAAGGTTGGAATAAAACAAACACTTTTTTTGCAATTTTATTCATTCAAAGCATTACAAATATAAAATTTAAAATATTTCAATATATACGTATACAATGTAGATAAAACTAGAATAATTCAAAACGTGAAACGTATATTAAATTATATTTACGCGGTTTAACTACACATTTATCTGCTTTCTAATACTGTTACGCGCGTTATCTTAACCTAAATTGGCGATTGAGCTTATATATACTAATTTCACAAAAATAAACCATTTTCTTCTACAATACAATCACTTTATGTATAAATAAACATGTGTACTAAAAATAATCACGTTACAATGGAAAATACAAACATAACATGCTACTACTACACACGTCACGTTCGAACCAAAGAGAATTTGGTAATAGTTCACAACTATTCCTTTGACCGTAGATAATATGTAATACATAGATTTACACTGCGTAAGAAATCCCGATACTGACCAAAACACATTTTTATACTTTGTTTTTGAATGGTATTGTTTTGAATTTTGAATTTATTATTAAATTGTACCTTGATTGCTCGTCGACATTTCAAAAATTATTCATTTCAATTACAGTAGCTAGTAATTATGAATACATATATGTATTTTGAATTTCAAATCGAAAAAAACTGAGCCGTCACAAGACGCCTGGCAGATGTGAAACATTGAAATTGTTTTGTATAAGTTATATGCCTAAAAGAATAGATTACAGGAATCAACTATGGCATAATGAAAAGAAGAAATTTGTAATGCTTTAACAAATTTGTTCCATAAAATAATTACTGTTTATTACATAAATATTCATTTTTATTAAATACAAAAATTCAACTAGGCGCAGGTCCGGTGTGTTTGGCGGCATTTTCAAAGGGTGCTAGGTCGTCGGCGCGTGTCGTGTAAAACTAGCATAACGAGTGGCCAACAAAACAATTTGAAACTTATGTTTATGGTGATAGGGTTGGAAATGTTTTTGAGTATTTCGTTAATAGTGCAAAGTTCGTGTTTTGCGTCACCACGTCGCGCCTAGCCAACAATCAAGCTTACCCGCGCCTATAGATGTTTCACATCAATATAATTGTTTTTTTTTTAAGTATTATGTAATAACGAACTGAATAGCAATATTGTAATTACCTATTATATATAGAACTTTAGAATGTATGGAGAATATCTCATAAAATGGACTGCTTTTGACCTCAACCCCTTTCGATTTAGCAAAGTTTTTCATCGTTTCCTACATTCTAACAAACCTTGCTGCGATTTTTTTTCTTAATATTTTCAAGGAAGTACTTTAGCAACACGGAGGAAAGAGAAGTATTTGTAGCGTGCTGGCCCTTTTGAAAACGAATGACATATTCGATGTGACATACAGATATATAATTTTTCCTCGACAGACAATCCATTATTAAAAGTCTCGATTGCAGAGTCCGTGTTTGATTTTCCCATATATATTATATGAACACGCCCCAAAATATTCTTTATTCCGTGCTTAGCAAGACAAATTTATAAAAAAGTATATAAATATATAATTATAATATATGTGTATACGGTTTAATTGTTTTTAATATTTTAAACTATTTTCATTGTACTTCATATTCTGTGTTATCGTGTTTAAGTGGTTATGTAAAATTATGGAGCTAAGATTTGTGGCCGAATTTGACTGATAACATAGATTTTATGTATTATTTAAAATTTGCGTTATTGTAACCTATATTTTACAATTACGGTGGTACTTTACTAAATATAGTATGCATTTGTATAAATTACCTCGAAATAGTAAATACCTAAGCTTTGCGAATTAAAAATATACATATAATACTTATTCCATGTAAATACACGACACTGGCAAATGACATTGCGACACCACTCTTTCCAAAGATCTATAATATGTATAATGTCAAAATGACAGTGGTCTAGCTTCAGGCACAGCGGTGAAGTAAGGAAGTAAGAGAGTGTTAAATCATATCAATTTATTCGGTTTCTGTTATCTGATCATAGTTACACTATCAGGATTTACTGATTTGTGCAAAAAATATATTTCATGTAATTAATACAGCTTGTGATAACATCCTTTAGTGGTTTTCCTGATAAAATCGTTAGCTAGAGTTGTTTGTGAATAGTTTTAATTCAACTGATAGGTTTCAATTAATTTACAGTAACTGTTAGGTCAGATTGAGACTCGAAATATTGAATTGTGTGAACCCTTGGATTGGAAAGTTTTATTTATTGTAATAAGTGTTACTTTATTGCTTACTTGTTAACTTATTATACTTAAACTATAACCTATAAGAATGCGATATGGTAAAAGGAAGAAAAAGGTTTATTTACCGCTTTATATTAAATTAAATTGGTTATAAAATTATGGACTGAAGTCTTTGGTTCAAGGTATGTGTGTCAGTGGACGTTACTATAACTCAAAAAATGTTGTAAGTATAAGAGTTTAAACTTTTCTTACACATTAAATAAAATAGTTTTTAATGGAATAAAGCGTACATTGGACCAAAAATTTGAGATCAAAGTGCAGTCTTAAATCAAGTAATAAAATATGAATTTATTTTATTATCCCATGGAAGTAATGTAAATACAATTCTTGTCATCATGCAATTTATATGTGTGAATGAAATTTAAAATGTGACTAAAAATACTTGTGAGACTATTAAATAAAAAAAAACTGTTTAAAATATGTAAAGGTTTATTATTACAAATTAGGACACAAATATATTAGAGTTGTATGTTACTATTATAGATAACATAAGGTACCTGTTTTTGTATAAGAATTTGTTTTTAGTCTTTAATTATAAATGAAAACGGTATGATAAATTCAGGACTATTTTATGTTAATACTGTATTATTTTAATATCTTCATTAGCATAACAAGACTTCATAGAACAGTTCTAATAGTGGTAGTTTTAGTCTCAAACTTAGATGTCATAGGATCAATCCCCATACCTGACTGACTTTTGTTTGATTAGCATATATTTCATTTCTGTTTTTGTGTCTTAAATGTCTAAAAAGTTGTTTATTTATAATAATCTATGCTTAATTTTAAAATAAATGTGTATTAAAGTTGTATCCTTATATTTATTGCGTACTAGCTTCTGCCCGTGACTTTGTCCATGTGGAATAGTTACTTTGGGCTAACACACAGCGGAAGCTCTTAAAAGAAAAAATAAAACTCCTGTTTTGAAACATTCTTTATTGGTGCTCCGCTCCTATTGGTATTAGCGTGATGATATATAGCTTTCCTCGATAAATAGGCTATCTAACACTGAAAGAAATTTTCAAATCAAACCAGTAGTTCTTGAGATTAGATTGTTCAACCAAACAAACAAACTAAACCCTCAGGCTTTATAATCATTACATAGTATAAAACAAAGTCCCCTACCGCGTCTGTCTGTCTGTCTGTTCGCGATAAACTCAAAAACTACGATTGTCATGCAGTTTTCACCGGTGGATAGAGTGATTGATAAGGAACGTTGTAGTATATAATTTGTCAAGGATTTTTTCATAATCAGGGCGGGACAACGTCTGCCGGGCTTGCTACTATTAGTATAAAATAATTGTTAAACTCTTATTACATTTATTTACATTAATGTATCTGTACTAATTACCCTTTTATCCCAATAATAGTATCTATGTTAGACACTTAAGAAACTCTACAAATAAAAGCCTTTAGTTTCAGGAAAGAAGCTGAGATGGTAAACATTGTTATTAAATTATTGATAAATCAAAGTTTGTTTCATTATCCTTCCTCATTGTGGTCATAGTACAAAGTCCAAGTTACATTATTTGCACATTTAAAACAATTATGACATTTTCAGGTATATTTATAAACACGAGAGGCAATTCCAAGTTGTTTATTTACCAGAATCATACATTTCGGTTTATGTACAAGAAAGCATATGGCAGTCAACTGTGGTATTGTTGGTATTTCTTCAGTAGGTGTTGTCCTGCTAAGTTAAGGATAAATAATGCAGGGAAAGTGACTGAATGCATCGGCAAACATAACCACGATCCACCGACTTGTTGGATGACTCCGGATGGCAAATCATATAGTCTACCGCCACTCCCAGATAAGAATTCTTCATAATGTACACCGTTAATAAATTTATTAAAAGTGTTTCACTGCCTTTTTTTGTTGTGAAATTAACTTCTCAAAATGAGATTTTTCTTTGTATTATGTATTTGTAAGAATGTATAGTGTTTTATTATAAGCTTATGTTTATATAATTAAATGACACAACTGCCTACCTTACCTAGCTTTATTGTATTTTTTATATTACCTAATTAAATTTGTGAATTTTGATCAATAGTTTATAAAGTGTCATTTAGATAGTAATTGCACGTTATGTTTAAAATTTATTGACATTTACTATGCATTTTTATTTTATTATGGAGTGCCTAAAAGACACAGATTATATGAATAATATTATGTTATAATACCATTTTAATATTGTATTACAAGTATGTTTCTCAGAAAATATGCCTATTGTAAATAGACTAAAATAGCTTATATAAATGCCACATAAAAAATAATTAGAAAACAAACAAGTTCCTAATGTGAGAATTCTGTACTCTTATGAAATTATATATTATTATCCAGATAAATTTTAAAAAGATGTTCTTTTATTTCAGTTGTTTTACATATACTGAATGAAGTGTGCAAATCTACTTTAATTACAAATATTACGATTTGAAGAATATATGTTTTCTCCTTGTATGTTATATTTAGGAAGGATAGTTCATACTTAGCCTTGTTCACACTGAACTAAGCACATGTTTAGAGCAAACTTTGCGAAAATTTATACACTAGAGTTAACAATTTCATATGGAAAAATAGAAAAAATACGTGAATTTGTATTTAATTGGTATGTTATTATGGTCAGATATTTTTTATTGCGTGTAGCGCAAGTTTTCATCGTTGTGGATTTTTTATAATGATTGATAAAAGTTTGCTACTAAACACCGCCCTGCTAATCGTAGCTACGTGCTGTTGGCACGTCATTACTATAATCGCATTACTAATAGAAAATCAAACATCGTAGTGTATGTTAAAGTTTAACCGAATTACGTAGTTATCTAAACCAAAATTGCAAGAACGGATTGTGGCCTCAGTGTAGGTAGTAGGGCTAGGAACAGTAACGATTTCTTTTATTAGTAAATATGCTAATGCAATGGGTTCATAGAATTCACGGGGCCGCGACTCGACTTACAAACATTTCTAAATTAGGGATTCGCCTGTTAGTTTTTAATGTAGACTAAAGGGGCACAACTATACGAATGAAGGTCTGCTCAAAAATGAAAAATAGTCCGTTCGAGCTTTCGTATCCTATTTTTCGGAGCTCACCCAATATTTGCTCGTTGTACTTTAGGAAATGCTGTTCTAACCGTCTATGGGAACTGAGTACGCTGTGCGTTCTTTAACAATAGGTTTACGGGACGCGTCATTTTGACACATTTCGAGTCTTATAAGGAAGATAACAAAAACTATTTGCATTTTCATTTTATCTCTTATACTGATTCTTAATTGAACGAGGTAAATATATATTGAAGTCTATTTTCTTCAAGAGTGATGAAATATTGAAATTCTCTATGTGGAATACCAATCTCTACGGATATGTATCAGTTTGAAGCGTTCGTAATGTGGACATTTTTTTAGTAATTTAGTTGTACTCATGCAGATATTACAACAATAATAAATAGGAATTTGCCAACTATACTTCAATTCGTTATCCGATATCATTATCTCAAATGAAATAAGCAACAGTACAAAGAACGAAACGCAGAATGTCAATTGAATCAGAATACGAAAGTTGAAGAATTCTCTTATTTAGTTCGAGTATTGAAAAATAAAATACTAGATTATTTTTTTTAATTAGTGATATTGTGAATCTCAATTTTATACTATTTTGACAAAAAGCTCGTCTTTATTATCTAAATACGTCTAGAAGAGGAAATATAGAAAAGGAAAGTGATGGCCTCTGCTGATGCTCTTCAACATTTTAGATTTAGCGGTAATAAACGCATGGATTTTATACACAGAGTGTATTTGGTCAAAATTATCCCGAAAGGATTTATGTATAATTTGGTTCAACTTGAGTGATAGAGTAATTTATATTTCGATTATTGGTCTCTCAATATTTTTAATTACAAATAAGTTAATGTCAATGTTTATTATTGTTATTAATTTAAAGTTTCATCAGTCACGAACAGATGGCGCTTTAAATTAATTTGCTGATAGAAAACTGTGATACCGACTGTTATAGATATCTCATAGCGCTATTTCAGTTGGCCAAAAAACTTGCAGATAAAGAAAAGAAAAAATACAACACATAGATTATAGTCACCCGTCACTTAGTACTTCGGACGGACGCAAGACTTGCAAAATTGGCTTTTGTAAAAGAAACAGGAGCAATAACAGCTGTAAAATATGTGAAAAGGTTGTTTGCGGAAAGCGTACAAACATAATTGAGTATTTTTGTTAGAGATGCGCGTAGTGAATGTAGAATATCGAAATAATGTATAATGAAATTATTGAATAATAAAAACTTTTCTATACATAAAATAAAAGTGTAAATCTAACTTGTCTGTACTTTTTACATTTTTATGGAAAAGATTGTTGGTGGTGTCTTGGAATAAGTCATATTTCAATCATTTTTAGACATGTCTATCTGTCTGTTTGTTTATTTGAACACGCATCACTGCTAAAGTACTGCGTTCACGATAAAACCTTACCAGATAATTATAAAGCGTATCCTAGAGTAACATATAGTCTTAGTTTCATTAAAATCGGTTAACTCTATCAAAAGTGAATCCCAACTATCCCCCCTCTGTATACGTGTCTGAGTTGCTAGATGATGAAAATCAATTATTCAGTCTTTTTGCACTCCTGAAATCTACAAATTGATGTTATTTGAAGTTGGCTTTGATTTAAATTGCAATTTTTATTTATACTTACTTTAGTTATATACTTCTTACGAAGAAAGAAGTAAAACGTAATGAAAATTACTGTCCTTCGCAATTTAAAGGTAATTTTGTTATGCGAAATAAACAAATTTCTGAGAGGGCTGATTATTAACTAGGAGTTAATACAAATTCAATTAAATAAAAACATACTATTCAGTACATCTACATCGTGAATCACGTCTCACCACATAAGGATGATTTCATCTGTACGCGGGAACTATGATTGTGAAGCAAATTATATATTAACCTTTTCATAAACTCTTATACCTATATATGTTGTATAGATGTTGCAAGTCCTGAAGCCTCTTTATATGTCTATATAAATCTATTTTTCGCTTATCGAGGGTTCTAACTAAGCCAAGTGTGTAGCTTATAGAGGTGTAGGAGTGCCTGTCTCAATTATAAGAGGTAAAGATAGAAAACCGTGTTAGGTAGTTAGTTTCATGAAATGTAAGAATAACTTATCATTATCATTACATAGCATAAAACAAAGTCCTCTGCCACGTCTGTCTGTCTGTTCGCGATAAACTCAAATACTACCGAGCGGTTTTTCAAGCGGTTTTCACAAGTAGATAAAGTGATTCATGAGGGAGGTTTTGGTGTATAATTTTTCAAAGTTGTATTCTTTATTATTATAAGGACGGAATAACGACTGTTGGGCCCGCTAGTAAATAATAAGTGTTGAAAATACTACTGTCGCTTATAGAGGTATAGACCAGAAGTATTCTAAGTATAGGAAGAGTCCGCGAAAAAAAACCTACTTTCTCTTTTACAAGTTTCTGTTTATCGCTTATAGTGGTTTTAGAGTTGACAGGACCTTGCAATTACTCTCACCTACAGAGTTTCCTTTTTTATCCAGTTCTCACTCACTAGGTGTGACTGTATATATAATGAAAATACAGTTCCTTTGAGCCTCAAACACGTCAAAATTACTGAACTTATTGACATAGGACTATGTATGACAAATCAATGATGTTTTCGATTCAGTTTTTCCTAGATGTCTTTAGTGAACGTATATTTTGATCCTTTGCTTTTTAAAATATAATGTTTTATTTAATACACAGCGAAGCAGACGGGTATCAACTAGTCAATTGTATGTATGAAAGAGAATTAATGATATTTTAATGAAAGAGTAAAGTTTGTTTAGCAGAATGAATTACCAGATCGCGTAACTAGATATAGCGACAATCTCATGTTTCTAGCTTGTAAAATATCGTGTTTACATTGTATCCCCACTCTAAATACCTTAGCATGAAAAGAGGTAACGAGAGATTCGACGTATAATCATTTATGGCTTATATATCATTACGTATTGTTTAATTTTAAAGATCCACCTGTATAAAATAAATTAATTACCGACAGTCTTAACTAGAAATTGAATTGTCGTTAAAAATGTCAATAACTTTTCTATGACAAAGTTTTATAAATACTCTTATGCCAAATATTTTCAATATTCAGAGGTGGTTAGATTATACAGAATATATAGGTAAATAGAGAGGTACTAGGTACTAGGTAAATAGAGAGGTGATATATGGGCAGCTATTAGGTAAATCTATACTAATATTATAAAGAGGTAAAGTTTGTGAGTTTGTAATGTTGTAGGGGGTAATATCTGGAACTACTAACCGATTTTGAAAATTCTTTCATCAATAGAAAGCCACGTTATTTGTGAGTATTATAAGTTAGATATTTACGTATTACGTGCTAAATATTAAACAAATGAAAAGACTTTTTTGTGGTAGTCGGATTTGCAAAGTAAGTCGGAGAAAAAACGGTCGAACGAAAAGGTTTCTTACGAACGCTGCCTTAACGATGAGAGATATATGATTGAGTTCTAGAGAAAAGTTGTAGAGTTTGATAATGCGTACAAAAATTCAATGTGTCTAACTTTTCTATTTAAGTCACAACAAGTAGTTTTTTATAAATGTATACCGCCCGACGAAGTGGGCACGGCTCAGCTAGTGTTAAATTAGCCTAAAACCAATAATACTTTTTTTTTTTCAAATATGATCCGAAATAGATGAAATTTATTTAAAAAAGCTTGGGTCTTTCATAAATACATGTTGAACACTAACACATTTGCTTGTAATATGCATAATAAATAACATTTTTATCTATCCGATCATCAAATTTCGAGTAAAAATCGGTATTATTAAAAACACCACCTTCTAGGAAAATTTCATACAAGTATATAAGACTTATACAAAAAGTTAATGACCCATATGTATTCTTATCTATATGATGAGAAACTAGTTCATTTGCAGCAACTTTAAAAAATATGTTTTATCTTAAAACTGTATAAAAAATAGTTCTACTATGCAATTGTTATGCGATTTTTGAAGTCATTTTATTCATTCTACTAGGACGTGCCACTTGTTGGGGGTAATAGGATGTCAGGTACAACTTTTCTCTAGAATCAATCATTCATCTTACCCTTAAGGCAGCCCTCCTAAGTAAGTTTTCGGTCGGCACATTTTTCTCCACTCCAGATTTCCCCTCACCTCACAACTTTCCTCTTTATAATATTAGTTAGTTTAGGTAATATAATTGTTATGCTTCTGCCGGACTTTGCACGGTGGAATAGTTATTTTGGGCTAAGACGAGCGGAAGATCTAAAAGTAAAAAATACCCCGACATGTTTTCCTTTTCCACACTCGCTTCCATTATATGATATATAGCTTATGACACTCACAAATAACTGGCTTCTATTGGTATGCGATTTTTAAAATCGGTTTAGTAGTTCCTGAGATTACTCCCTACAATGTCACAAAATTTAGTTCTTTAAAAAGTTAGTATATAGAATATAGCCTCTGCCCGCGAATTCGTCCGCGAAAAAAAAGTTACTACTCTGGGGAAAAGCGAAAAGAAACAGAAAAATCCCAAAAAAAAAAAAAAAAATCGAAATTAAAAAATTTTTATCTGGGTCCCCCCCCAATGGGGCTAGGGGGGAGAAAAAAAAACCAAAAAAAATATGAATGAGATATATAACCTGAAAGTCATTTTATTCAAATCGGACCAGCAGTTCCTGAGATTACCCCTTACAACGCCACAACGTCACAAACTCACAAACCCACAACGTCACAAACTTTACCTCTTTATAATATTAGTATAGATAACCCAGACTAAAATGTCTCTTGTCATCCACATGTTATATACAAGGTCCTTTGATTTAAAGCAAATTATTAATGAAATTACATAGTTCACTTAATGAGAAACACGTATACATACATTAAAATCACATTTTTGAACAGCTTCCAATAATATAGGTATATTAGCAATTTCTCGCGGTTTCGTACGAATTTTCTATGCAGTACTTATTTTCAATTCTCTATTTTATATCTGTATATAATAAAAGATTCACCAACAGATTCTCTGAATAAAAAGAAATGACGGATTTACATACAGATTTGCATCTTCTTCACAAACTAAGTAAAAACCTTAGGAGTTGCGTTTTAATAAATCCTTTAGCGCTCACCTACAGTGTAAAAAGATTCTGCGTGTAAATTTCCACGGCTCTAACTTCAGTTGTTTGGACTGTACCTTGATATGTTTGTTTCGAAATATTGATTACTAATATTATTAACACAAAGGACTCTCTTGAGATCCTATGTCCTCAAACTGGGGCAGACACGATATTTCTCCATCTCCATCAACACAAAACTAGTAAGAGTAAAAATGAAATAATATACACTAGCGGGCCCGGCAGACGTTGTCGCGCCCTGATTATGAAAAAATCCTTGACAAATTATATACTAAAATGTTCCTCATCAATCACTTTATCCACCGATGAAGACTTCGTTCGGTAGTTTTTGAGTTTATCGAGAACAGACAGACAGACAGACGCGGTAGGGGACTTTATTTTATACTATGTAATGATGATTGTGAATGAAAATACCTATAGTTTATATACATTTCTAACCTTCCTTTTAATATATTCAAGGAAGTATTTAGGTGTTTTGATAATTTATTAAATAGTCCATATTATGATATTTCTAAAACTAAAAGGTCATCTTCAAGAAACCTAAATTCAATGTTCGTCAGTCAATATTGCTTGCTAGCTAACTGATACATGTTTGATGTTCCTTTTAATATGTTCAAGGAATTTTTCCTTTAGATCTTTTGGTAATTTATTAAATAGTCTATATTATAATGTCCTTAAAACTGAAAGGTCATCTCCAAGAAAACTAAATTTAACGTTCCTTAGCATTATTTGCTAGCTCACTAAAATAATAATTTGTAATTATTTAAGGAATATTATATTAAGGAACACGGAAGACCAATATCACAGTTGTAATTGAAATAAAATTTCATTCACATTTCGTATCAGAGCGTCTATAACAGGAACAATTGTGTAGGCGACGGCTTACGTAACTTCCCATATTGAGCGTTATCTAAGTGATTAATAGTTTACGTCACAGATATGCTTCATACTCTAAAGTCCAAATACTTGAAAGGTGACCTCGCTTTATTAGTGTAATTCGCAGGGCCATCTTTACGCGTGCGTACAAAATCCTAACCGCATGCAAGTCAACCGCCATAGAAAATGGAAGATATTTTTCAAGGTGAAAATGCATAAAAACCCGACTACAGTCAACCCTAATCTAGGGTAGATTGGCAATCTTGACCATTATCTTTTATATTCAGTTTGTTTGAGGCTCAATCAAAGCGAAATCACGGAACTTATCGGCTTAGGAGTATGAACATTCGATGCATAATTCGTCGTAAATGCTTCTAGGCTACCTTTTTGAAATCGATTGACCCTTCGCTATTTTTAAAATTTGAAAGTATACCCAGTGAAGCGGGCATGTATAAGCTAGTAAGTATGTACTCTTTTCTTTATATATATTTTGGCAACCGATCTCATAGTATCTAGTAATGATATTACAAGTTTCTTGCGATCATTTCAATGAACTAACAAAATGGTGGCCGTCTTGCTAGCACTTTCCATGGAGTTTTTGTGGCAAGTCGGAATCCATACTCTGTGGTATTATTTTGCCACCCACTTCAGTTGTGCACAATAACCAAACCATATTACGTAAAACACCACCGATATTACAAAATATAGAGCCAAATAACACACGCTTATGAATAAAAGATAAAATTCACTACATGACATTCCAAGATCCCGCCAAAAAACTCAAGTACCTATATGATTAAAAGTTGAAGATAAAATAGATGTCATAATTAAAAATTCTGCCAACTCAAAAACCCCAAAAACCATTATTTTAGGGAAATGAAATATAAAAAAAACAATGAGTTTTTCTATTGACAAGAGCGTGGCACATGTTGACTTTTGAACCCCGGTACTGAATATACTTCAGAGGGCTTTGGTAATTAGTTTACCAAACGATTAAGTTTAAATTGCTTTAAATTTCAAGCGCGATCGCTAATAACCCTGAATTTAAACACGATAAAAATCTCTGCAAGTACCTAATTAGGTTTTAGCTAATTTTTATGTGCAGGAGGCATCATGTGAGTAAGTACAAGTGTAGCAATTAGGTGGTCATTGTAGTAATCTATACTCAAAAACCCCTAAAAGTTATTATTTTAAGGAAATAAGTAAAATAAACATAAAAAACATATTGCGTTTTTTATTGCCAAGAGCGTGGCACGGGCTAAATTATGTACTCCGGTGTAATCAAAATCTACAATCAGAACTAGACTAGTCATATACGAGATTAGTCACTGTGTAGGTATTAATTATGATTCAGTTTTGTCGGCATTACATTGTGTGAGGTATGTATTAAATTCAGTTTATCACCATTCCATATTTTTTATTTGAAGCTGATGGCCTTGACTTTTCAACAGTCGTATCTACCGGCTTATCTATGAACTTTGGCTGGGTAAAATATTATTTAGACCACTTAGTTTTAATAACTCGAATTATAACAAAAACCTACTATTCTATATTTACTTCTATACATAGAATTTCTTACTGCATTCACATATAAGTTAAAGTAATATATGAAGATAAGAATTGTTTTTATTTACTATACAATATTTCAGGACCTAATCTCCTGTCAATAGAGCTTGGACTTCGTTATACAAACGCGTATAGACATACAGTATACTTATATAGGTAGCTTTTGTGTTGTATCATTAGCGTTTGATCACAGTTTTACTTTTACCTGGCTAACGATGTGTCTAAATATAAAAACCACGCTCTAGACTGGGGAACCGACTTTCAAATGCAGCTGCCACAATAGATATTGTAGTATAGTAGTAGTAGCGTTCATACACATTCCTGGATATAGACGAATGCAAAAAAGGCAGAGTAACAGAAAGTATTTTCTTTTTTCGTACTTTCATCATCTTCGTCAGCTTGTAAGAAACCAGCTGCAGGGCTATACTCCTTTTCGTGAAGGAAGATATGGGCATAATCACCACGTCAACTCACTAAATACTGGTGATTACAAAGGTTGAGAAGTCCACAGATCTATGTTTGCTCACATAGAGTAGTACTACAAGAACACTTCTCAGGTTCAGGTTTCCTCACGATATTTTCCTTCAGCCGATAGTGTTACCAATTTAAATTAGTAAATGTACGTGAATCCCGAAAAATTCGTTTGTACATACGAACCTGCGGACATCGGATTGATATTCCACCGGTCAAACCACTAAACCGCCACGATCTCGTACCTACTTTAAAGCCTCCTTTTTTCTTCGTTTTATCTAATTTTTGTGTTCAAAAATGTTATTTTAACTGATTTGTTCAGAATTATACAAGCTTGTATTGTACAAATGAATTTGTTCTCATATTGATTTTCCCGTTTTATATTACGTTCCTCTAAATAAGTCCATCAGTGTATAACTATGCATATCAGCGTAACCACGAGCATAAATCATAATTGAAAAGGTCAGAAGCGTTCTTGAATTAAGAGAAAAATACTAAGAAATGTATATGATCTATATTATAATTTATTTAACTTTATTATCGTACTAGCTGTACCCGCGGTTCCGCACGCGTTTTTTTTAAATCGTATTAAAGAATTATACAATTGTGAGATTATGTACAATTACAGAAACGCTCTTTAAAGACAATTGTAAGTACGACGCGCACGCCACTAAAAGTAACATGTAACGTGTACATTAGATATATAAATACAAAGAGCGTGCCGAATGAGGTTAGTCATCAGCAACACATTTGGAACCTTAACCAACCATATAACTACCTCAGTGTTCACTTACACTGTATAAGGAACTATTGAAACAATAACTTAAAATATTATTATAAAGATTTACATTTACATTACATTTAATATACATTGCCATTATTATAATTAAGATTTTGTGACTATACAAAAAATAAACGCTTGTCTGTTCTGCAAGAAATTGTATTATGGAACTCTTTACGTAATACGTTCATAATCTAAGATCTTATTAAGAAGACCTCTATATCATTAATGTTATTAATAATTATAATGTCGAATTGTAAACAATAAGCTGATAATTATTTCTCTTATTAAAAATAAAGAATGAGTTGAAATCTTGCTAAATTTCATGCAGACAAAGTCGCGGGTAACAGCTAGTCTAAAATAGAATAACCACAATTACTTTTTATTAGGTTCGCTATCTACCAGTGAAAGTCCCGTGAAAATCGATGTAACCGTTTTGGTGATAGCACAGCGGGCGAAGGCACGGTTAACAGCTAGTATAAACTAAAATTGCTTAAATTACTTTTTGTAAAGTCAGCTATATGCCAGTGAAAATCTCGTGAAAACTGGTCTAACTGTTTTGGAGATAGCATTGTGGGCGAAACCACGGTTAACAGCTAGTATAAACTCAAATTGC
Organism: Antheraea yamamai; assembly: GCA_036509395.1. Classification (NCBI taxonomy): domain Eukaryota; kingdom Metazoa; phylum Arthropoda; class Insecta; order Lepidoptera; family Saturniidae; genus Antheraea; species Antheraea yamamai. The sequence goes on along the minus strand of AP028429.1, from coordinate 3,986,952 downwards.
TCGAATTACTTTTTATAAGATCAGCTATCTGCCAGTGAAAGTTATGTGAAGATCGATTGAATCGTTTTGAAGATAGCACTGCGGGCGAAGCCACGGTTAACAGCTAGTATAAACTAAAATTGCTTAAATTACTTTTTATAAGGTCAGCTATCTGTCAATGAAAGTTATGTGAAGATCGATCGAACCGTTTTGGAAATAGCACTGCGGGCGAAGCCACGGTTAACAGCTAGTATAAATTAAAATTGCTCGAATTACTTTTTATAAGATCAGCTATCTGCCAGTGGAAGTTATGTGAAGATCGATCGAATCGTTTTGAAGATAGCACTGTGGGCGAAGCCACGGTCAACAGCTAGTATAAACTAAAATTGCTTCAATTACTTTTTATAATGTCCGCTATCTGCCAGTGAAAGTCACGTGGAAATCGGTCCAACCGTTTTGAAGATAGCATGGCAGACGAAGCCGCGGTTAACAGATAGTCTAATTTAAAGTAGTCTAAGAAACGCGCTGTAATTGTTTCTATCTGCCAGTGAAATTCCCGTCAAAATCGGTCCAGCCGTTTAGAAGATTACCCGGAACAAACAGACAGACAGACAGACAGACAAAAATTTTAAAAATTGCATTTTTGTTATCAGTAGCGTGTATACTTTCACACCCAATCAGTAAAAAAATGTTATTTTGATATTACATACAGACACTTCATTTTTATTATATGTATAGAATAGATTAAAGAAATAGTCACCATGTCTACGTTCGACGAGAAGGGTTCTTTGTATTATGACAGCTGGAAAATGAAAGAGAGAGAAAATGGCATGATTAAGTGCCTGTCTTATTATTTAATCCTATACAATAATTATACAAGTCGTAGTTTCACTTAGTGTTAAGGCGGTCCAAAAGCAGGCAAAGTCAAAACGCTTTGTTCTTTAAAAAAAAAATTAAAAAAGATAACGCTCCTGTATAAATATAAAGAGTTTGTTCCGACCCGTCTGGCGAAGCGCGTCGTTTTGTACTATAATTGTAAATTATCAATTGCAGATAAGATGTGGCGTGATGTCGCGTGTTGCTATAAAAATAAATATTTACATTAATAATTGTAGTTCCTTTTAGCCTAGTAGCGCCATCTATTGTCGATTACAAATACTTATTTATCCTTATTTATCAATATTTGCACACTGAAATACGATATAAAGAAATATAAAAGATGGGGTATATTAAATATATTTTAATTGATATTTTAAAAAATAGGAAAATGGCATTGTTATATTTAGATTTATTATACATTATAGGTACTAGCGTTTGACCATAATTTTATCTGATGTTAAATGACGCTGTGGTTTAAAATGGCAGGTATACACTCTACACAATGGAGTCAGGATCTCTCAAGTTCTTGGCGACAGACTTTCAGCTGAGGGTGGTAGCTGAGCGGTCTTAGAAAAAACCCTACTGCTATAGGTTCATCGCAATGTTTTTCTTCACTGAAAACTCCAATTCCGTTGCAAGTATTCGAACCAACGTCGACCGACGCGGTGCCCTAACACGCTACCAACTAAGCCATCGTTGCTTCAGTTGTTCTATTACTTAGATATACGAATATATTTCAAAACGTAACACTTATAATCCCTGTTTCAGCAGCGGAGATAATAGAAATGACATCTGGAAAAATGCTTCTATTATGCGCCGGCTTCACATTCTGGCGCGCTAGTTATTATGGACCTGGGAGCAGGACCGCGAGATGGTATTGCTCATCGCGAAGCAATACAAAATGTACGGTTTCGATAATGTGTCGCGACAATGAAATACTTTTGTTGAAGGGTACTCATAATCACGAAGCGCCGAGGCTCTATCGCGACTTCAACGGTAGATATAACAGAAGCACTCGGAATTATAGGGCGTGTTAATTAATACAGGTTTTACAACCGGGAACCACACTTTTATCTCTTATCGATCGTGACAGTGTGGTGTTATTTGCCGTGAAACGTTCTGAACTATCCTATTATCATACTGTTACTCCAGTAGGTTAATAAAATGCTGTTTGTTTTAAAGAAAACGTTGTTTTGAACTTGTACAAAGGAGAATTAAATAAACTATAACACAATTAGATTTTCTTTCAAATGTCTGACCGTCGCACGGTTCTTTTATCTACGACTTTACAGCTTTACTGAACTTTTAGAGCACTCGGCCGAATGGGGACAAGCTCATGAGTGCCAAAGTCGCCGGAGCTCGGCTAAGGCTGTTTGTTGCCTTAAAACAAAAACACGAATTGTACTAAACTAACCATGCGAGTTGAGCTAACCATAAATGTATACTTTAGTAAATATCTCATAATGCTTAAATTGTAGTTCGATTGAATATCTCTTTCTTTTGTTTTCTCTTCTTATTGGCTGCGATATCTCGAATAGAATTCTATTCTTACAAACTCACGTTTTATTTCCAACTGTCGACAGTTATTATTTATTTGTGTAGAGTTCTAATGCAGGTTGGGTCAATATTATAAGTCTGCTTAGTCAATTCAACGGATAGCAAGCTCATCTAGATTGTTAACAATAATTAATATAATTCAAAGCTAACAATCTACATTTTTATTTTGATTCTTAATGGATTCGTGTTAATTGCAAATACTCAAGGACTAAAGCATTCCCTCTTTCCAGAGTGGATTAAATTGGTGATATTAATTAATCTATACTATTAATAAAGAAAACTAGTGTCTGTACCGATTTTGATGCAATTTTAACTAACAGATAGGGAAATTTTCAAAGTATTATTTAGAGTAAATATCATTTACGCTTTTCATAAGGGCTAAATATTAGTGATAAAATTTATCAGAGATAAGTTGATAAAAGAGTGACACAATTAATAAAAATGAGACAACGAAACGATAAATTATGTTTGTTTTAATAATTAAAACAAGGTTACGAAGATGAGCTCACTGGGTTACGATTGCCGGGTCCTATTTCAAGATATATTGTAAACAAGTTAAAACTTATTCTAGAACGTAAATTAGTACATAAAAAAACCTTAACCAAGCAAGTTTCAAATATTATATTGATTACGTTATCTCTTCCTTTCTGACGCTTATATTTTGCTCACAGTGTTTAAATTATTTTAACATCGGTTTTAATTAACTATTTTAATACAGTTTTATGTTGAAACAAATAATTGCCGTAAACTACGTATTCCAAATACACGTGTTGATATAACAGTAATTTTTCCTGTAACGAGGTCACGTGTTTGTCCTAAGTTCACGTCCTTGGTTTTGATAGTTTCTAAGATTTGTCTTGCATAATACTTGTCAGTATAAGCTGTTGCTAAATGTGGAAATAGATTATTAATATAAAAAAAGTAAAAAATCCAAGTAAAGGTAAAAAAATAAATCCATACGAAGTTTTTTACAAACTCAATTAATTATTATTTCAATTTTTAAAACAAAATGTCCTTAAACTGAAAAACGTTGTCACGGGGCGTATATATCTCTTAGATATTATAGATATTACTTAGATATACGTATATATTTCAAAGCATAACGTTTATAAACATTGTTGCAGCAGCGAAGATAATAGAAATGACATCTGGAAAATTGCTTCTATTATGCGCCGGTTACACATTTTGGCGCACTAATTATTATGGACCTGGCAGCAGGACCTCGCGATGGTATTGCTCATCGCAAACAAATACCAGGTGTTCGGTTTCGATAATGTGTCGCGACAATGAAATACTTTTGATGAAGGGTACTCATAATCACGAAGCGCCAAAGCTCTATCGCGATTTGAACGGTAGATATAGTAAAAACAGGCGGAATACTAGTACAATAAAATAATACAGGTTTTCCAACCAGGAACCACATTTTTATCTGTTATCGATCATGACGGTGGTGTTATTTGCCATGAAAAATTCATATCTATTTATCCTATCATCACAGTGTTACACCAGTAGGTTAATAAAATTCTGTTTGTGTGAAAAGAATTTTGTTTTGCATCCGTACAGACAACAGTCAAATAAACTATCATACAATTAAAATGTTTTCTTTTATCACGCTTTTATTAACTTCACCTGTATGTATGTATGTAACCGACCCCTTTGAGCTCGATTTTGTCCTACTTTGAACGATCAGATTTAATTCAAACTTTGCACACCTGTCAAAGAAAAAAAAAGTTAAAAAAATTAACTAAAAAATGAAAAATAAATAATAGTTTAAAAAAACTAAAAAAACACGCTTTCATAAAAAATCCAACTAAAAAACAGAAAATAAAATTTAATAAATTTGGATTAAGAATAGTGTAAATTAGAAATAAATGATAAAAATACTATTAACAGTGACGCATCGCATGTTAATATCAGCATCTCCAGATATCAGTATTTTTATCATTTTTTTGTCACTTTTTACAAAAATATACATTTATTTCTAATTTACACTATTCTTAATCCAAATTTATTAAATTTTATTTTCTGTTTTTTAGTTGGATTTTTTATGAAAGCGTTTTAAACTATTATTTATTTTCAAATGACTGTGTTGGTCGAGCGGTTCTTTTTACTACGAACTGACCAACCACTTCACAGCGTCACCGGGCTTTTCAAGGAAGCGTTTAGAGCATTCGGCCGAATAGCGACAAGCTCAAGGGTCCAAAGTCGCCGGAGCTCGACTGCCTTGAAACAAAAACACGAATTGTACTAAACTAACCATGCGAGTTAAGCAAGCCATACAAGTATACTTTATTAAAAGCGTACATGTATTTCCAGTCTGACAATTTTGGATAATGCTAAACAGAAAAGGCAAAAAGGCTCCTTAAAACCTGTGTGTGTGTACCGTGTGACTGTGCACGGTGTGGGGTGCAGTGTGTAGTAGACTAGTGAATGCGTTGTCACTGTATAGAGCTACCAGCATGCATGAGGGCTCCACTCCGGGGGACCAAATCTAGGCTTGGGATGGTGCCGAGAGGAGCCGCGGTGGCTGTGCAGAAACGAAGTTGACCGCCCGACCACGGCAAGAGCGGTCCTTTGCAGCTTCATTTGACTTTTAAGGCGAGCACTTGAAGCATTCAGCCGAATGGCAACAAACTCAAGAACTTGCTTGAACTGACAACTGCCTTCACCAGAATTACAATATTTTCACACATCTTATAATGCTTAAATTGTAGTCCGTTTCAAATATCTCGTTCTTCTGTTTTCTCTTCTAATTTGCTCCGATATCCCAAATAGAACTCTGATCAGACGAAAAGCAGTGTGCTTTATAGACTCTTCAATATAGCAAGAATGAAAACCTTAGAAGTGTGAAGTGATTTTTCGAACAATTCGACAATTTGGAGATGGTCTATTTTTATAAACTCATGTTCACGCACCACGATCGATAGTCAATATTTATTTGTGTAGAGTTCGCATACAGATTGTAACAATATAATAGGCCTGCTCAGTTAATTGACGAATCGCAAAACTATCAAGATCGTCACAGACTATAAATATCATTCACAGCTATCAATGTAGATTTTTATCTTGATTATTATTGGACTCGTGTTAATTTCGCAAACTTAAACTGGGTATATTAATGAATCTATACTTGTAATATATAAAACTGGTGTCTTCAGTTTCTCCAGGAATCCTGGAGCTGGAACTGTACCGATTTTGATGAACTTTTAACCAACAGATAGAGGACTTTTCAAACTACTATTCAGGATAAATATTATTACGCTTTTCATAGAGGTTAAATATAAATATTTTCTGTCATACCAGGATGCAGAAATGTGCAGTGTTAGCTTCAAAGTGAAGCGATGATAACTTTGTGGTTATGTATTCGGACATTTCTCATAGAAGGAAAAAAGCGGGATGCACCATAGCATACCTTCTTCTCAAATTAGAATCTCAAATACGTTCAGTACATTGCTACTTCGGTAATATCTTTACATAGCATAAAATGAAGTCGCTTCCGCTGTCTGTTCCCTTAGCATCTTTTCAACGGATTTTACTTCGGCAATAGAGAGAGTGATTCAAGAGGAAGATTTCTATGTATAATACATACATATTATAGTACTGAAAAGTCGAAAAATTCGAAGATTTGTAATGTGACGTCGTAATAAACATGTTTTTGTGCGCTTAAATCGCAAACGTTGGCTGAACCTTACGAGATATATAAAAATAATGTACTACGGAATTGTATATCTTAAAAAGATCGATAAAAAAGTCTGCAATGGTATTAATTTATTTCTAAAGGATAAATCACAGTACCGAACCATTTTTATCTTTTTACAAAAATAATTATGTGTTATTTACCAAGCTATTTTATACAAGATGACATTATTCCTTATCCGATTAAATACATTACATACGTTGTACATGTCATGTAGATCAAAACTACCCTTAACAGTATTTAATTAAAATTCATCTACATTGCACCTGTGCGAAGCTGGAGCGGATCGCTAGTATTTTTTAATTGTAAGCTTCCTGTACGGTAGGTACATATATTCCTTTATACTCATAGTATTGCAGATCACACAAATGGTTTGTTTTTGCAAAAAGTTACCAAGTTTAGTGACTTACGTGAGGTTAACCAACTACTGGATTTATTACCAGCCGTTGTAACAATAAACATTATGTTAGTTGTGGTTTAAACATTTGCGTTGTTATATTTTATATATTTATTTAACTCAGGGAAACTGAACCATTAAATCTAACACAAGCTAAGTCTCAGTTTAATGTCTGTTTTTATAACAAAACAATAAATAATAAAATTTGTAATGTTCTAAATAAAATTAGCCTAGCTTAAGTTACCTTTAGTAGATGGCGCTATAAGGTCTTTATTGTACGTAGGTTACCACATAATACTTTTATTAACCTTATGAGATTGGTCTATTTGTATACATAATTATAAAATAAAAGATATATATGGAATCATTTTTAGCATCTACCCTTCCAGGATAGAGACTTTATAGTTTCTATTTTATATATTAGTTGGCACAACACAAAAAAAAATTGTGTCTGTACTTATGTACACGCGTTCGAAGTTATACTTCTTTGGCGTAACAAGATAAAAATCTTTTAATTTTTTTTATCTTTCGCCTTATTCTACGTTTGTAGAAAAAAAACGATACTAACAAAAGAAAAAGTTGATTATAGCTAACTTCAGGGTGTCGGATTTTCGTGACGGTGTGCGCGTGCATCGAAAATATTTACTCTCATCATTTTTCCCTAACGCGCCAAAAGAAGTATAACTTCAAAAATAAACGGTGAGCACGAGAACTAAATGGTGCTGCTCGCAAAGGAATTATAGAAAATGCCATTTTCTTACTCTAGAATCGATACTTCTAACAAAAGAACAATGTTGCCAAAAAAAAAAATTTACAATTCGCTTTATAGTAAATATTCGAGTTTTGGTTTATATAAAGAAATGTCAAATTTAGTATGATAGAAACATCCATTAAATTTAGGCGCCCTGAACTAACGTCCAAACACCCTTCCTTAGAGCGCACGCTACTAAAAGTTTAATTGTTTAACCAGCCCACAACGTCTTGGCTGATTTGAAGCGATTGAAAAATCTGTTATTTTACTTCTCCCATTTTATCAGGCTTTAACTGATAATATTACGAGATTAGTCTTCAAGCTTCTAGTATGGGATGTACATAATATCTTTGATAAATGATGCTGGTGAAACTGTAGACCTTAAAAGGTCAATAGCATAGTCAGTTCGAGAGAAAAAAAAAATGATGCTTAATCTATTACAGACAAAAAAGTATTTAGTTAATTCTGGGCGACAACATCACAGGCAAATTTAATTCCAAACAAGCTTGTAGTTAGCACTGTAATCAAAAAGCTACCATGAAATGTTTTGTGTGTTGTCACTTTATTTAATAAATATATACTTATATATTACTAAAATTGAACATTTATTTTAGTAGCGGAGTTTATAGAAATGACATCAGGAAGAGTGCTTCTACTGTACAAAGGTTACACGTTCTGGAGGACCAATCACTGTGGTACAACCAGCGGTAACTTTAGATGGTACTGCTCTTCGCGAACGAAAGAAAAGTGTCTTGTATCTGTTCTATGCCGTGATAATCACGTATTAGAGATCAAACGTCGACACAATCATCCTGCCCCGACATTAGCATGTGATACCAAAGGACGGTATTATAAAGTATTTTCAAACTTTCGTATACCCAATTCTGAAATGTCTTATCTAAGCTCATTCATATAAAAATAAAGCAGTTTTATTTCATTCCTTTTCGTTATTATTTTCTATCCATGGCTTTGTTTGCTTACAAAATTGCCAAGTATTTACTATGTAAGTCCTACCAGACTTGAAAATGTATTTTTTTCTAATTATCTCTGTATTTAAAGTTATTGATGGCCTTGAAGAAGGAAAAACATTATAATATGACCATCTATATTGATTTTGAAATAATAAAAAAATATTCACATTACATTAATTGAATAAACATTTTATAACGTTTCACCTATTTTTAATTTAAAATCCCACACCTAGCGACATCTATTGTATTTTGTAGTGTTATGTGATGAACTCATAGATCAACGACTAAACGTCGCCATCTGTTGAGAGCAAAAATAAAGTTGTCCCATTTTCTATTTAAAGGGAGCTGTTGAAAAATAATTTGCTTTTATAAAGATATAAAATTTATATTTTTAAAGATGAGTGAATTTATGGAGAATAACATCGAAATATATTTATTTATTTTATTAATTATATATTCTGCAGCAACCACTTTTAGCTTGGGTGTGATGTTAAAATTACGTAATTATATTTTTTAACTTTATACAAAACACTAAGAATGGCTGGAAAAAACTGCAGAAAAAGAATTTTATATTTTTTAAATTACATTATTATGATATCTTATTTTTAATCATCTGATTTACAGCATTTCATAACAATGTTTGTAAACGAATATTAAATGTCAATTTGACAGCTATGTTGCGTCACTAATTGCACTTTCCCACGTTTATTTTTATTATTGTTTTATTTACATTTTATACTTTTTCCTAAAAAATGACTTCTGTTTTTGATACATAAGTAGTATTAGTAATACTTTTGTATGCATATTTGCTCTAAATGTTTATTAGTGTAGTAGTGGTAATGATGGTTTAAAAAGTGTAAAGTCGCATAGCCGAAGTAATAATATTATTGTGAAGTATAGAAAACAATAACAATTAAAAGTGTTTAAAACGTTGCAGGTGATGATTTAGTGCTATGTGTGCCAACGAGAAAAGGCCATCATATTTTATACAAAGGTTACACTTACATTTTTAAAAGTAGGCTGCAATGTGGCTCTGAGCAGTGGATTTGCTCTTTTCGTCAAAAGACAGGCTGTATATCAGTAATAAATATGCAAGCAACCGGCGTCGAAGTAGTAAGAGATTTCCATAATCATAAAAAACCTATGTTTTCTGATTAATTGTTATTATAAAATTGTCTTTGAAAGACTAATTGTAACATATTTCTGTTCCGAAACGATTGTTCGATTTTTTTTAATGTTTGTAATATTTTTTCTGGCTAATAATGTTTTGCTCCTAAGGTCCATAATTTAAAATGTACTAAAATATTAATCCAGAAGATAGAAGAATTGTATGCAGATATTAATTATAAATAAATTCTTTTTCACTCATTCTTGTCTTTCATTTCATCATGAATCTAATGTAACTATCTTTGTTTTCTTGTATATAATAACAATATAAGAAGCCTACTTATACTTAAAATTAATTTGAAAATTGGTTGAAAAGTTACACAATAGGTAATGTAACAAAATCAAATAGTTATTTCAATGAATAGTGTTCCATTTTTTACAAATACATTTATTTGACGAGTATGTTTGTTACAGAAATTATTCCAGAATGGATATCAACTTATTACATGAAAATTATGGGGAAGGATGAAATGAAATGTAACATATGTGAGACAACACTGCAAGCCGATGATAAATCTGTAAAATTGTTAAATCACTTCAAAACTAAGCACAAAGATGTATACACTCTACATAAAGACAATCCCGAGGCAAATGTTGGTTTCCGTATCGAATTCATACATTTAAATGTGTTAAAAGATGACGATGATGGCTCAAAATCACAACCTATTATAATAAGCGAGATGTGTACAGATGATGGGGAACCTCTGATAAAAGTGCCTGAGCCAGTAACAGATAAGGACGATGAAGTGAACACTCAGTATGTTCTTATTAACAAAAAGAAAAAGAAGAAGTCTGAAACATCAGGTTAGTATCTTCACTTAGTTAATGTTGTAATTAAAGTTAAAATTTGGTACCTATCTATTTTATATGATATTCCATATGTCAGTGTATTTTCTCAAATATATTGTAGAGTCAGTTCCATTTCTTAGCGATTGTCATTTAAGTACAAGCAATTAATATAATGATATTAACTTTTTTTAATGTAATTTTTTTTTATAACATAAAAGAAGCTTCACATGAATACACTACATATTAGTCGAGATCACAGATGTCTGGACGCTTTACAATAATATAGTTTATATCTCAGAGTAACACATATACATACATATAACTTACAAAGATATTGTTAAAATTTGGCAAAACAAACTAATAAGTCTCAAATAAGTTATAAAAAATCATGGGTTTTTAGGCAACCAAGGGGTTTTCAGTGTGTCATTGCAAGAACAGATGTTGTAACAGATAGATCTAGCTAATCTTTTATAGAAATTAAAGCTGATCCAGATATGGGGATCACTAAAGTAAATTGTTATGATTTCTTTAAATTTGGTTAATAGTTCATTATCAAAGCCTACTATCCCAATTTCAGTTTGTTAGGGAGTTTAGTATACTATTTTCAGTATTTAGGTGTTCTGAGCAAGAGTCACACTCATAGTAAAAGAGATTTGTTGAAGGGATAAGAGCCAATAAAATCACTTTAAAATGTATTAAATTATCTTTCAGATACAAGAAAAAGGAGTTGGGTATGGAAATATTTCGATAAACTTAGCAACATAATATACAGATGCAACTTGTGCCATGTTGTGCTATCTATAAAGGGATGTAACACAAACAATATGAATCGTCATGTGAGGACAAGGCATCCGCAGGTCTTTAAAAAGGAAATTGCAAAGCGGGAGCTCGGTGAAACTTTTGATTTAGGCAGCGAAGTTGACACTCCACTTGCGATAAAAACTGAAGAGATCTATGCAAGTGATCGTGATCTTGATGAAGTTATGGGTAAATATTGATTATAATTCTATTTACATATTTTGTTCACAAGTTTCAGTTTTGACATGTAACAATTTTTTTTTTTAATTATTATGGGAACTTTACTAATTGGATTAAAATAGTAATCAATAGATAGAAAGGCAAACATGAGGAGGGAATGTAAACTCTTTAAAATATCTTTGTAGCAAGCCCAGATGGTCAAGTGGTTTTACTGGGAGATAGTTGAATGGACTTCTCCATAATTTGTGTACATTTACCCATACAAATTGGTAAAACTATCTGCTAATGGTGAAGGAAAACATTGTAAGGAAACCTGCACTTGCTAAATATTCTTCTAGTACCACCATATGTTGGAAAATATAGCATTGTCAGTTCCTTGGAGTTTAAAATCAGTAAAATGTTATGGGTTGGTGTGATGATATACTCATAACTTCTTTTTGGAAGAGGCCTGGGCTCTTTTACAGGCTGATTTTTATGATTAATTCAAAAATATCGATAATCAAGGAGAGGCTTAGGAGTTACTTTATGGTAGTAATGTTTTTTCCATCCATTACTTGGCTCATGGCTAATATTGGATACAATCTACTCTCAAGTTTATTTGGGTAATTATTTTGAGGGCCAATCTGTTTTAAAAGTCAATCATGTTGCTATTAACTTTAGTTAAATCATTGCATATGACGGGGTGGCCAAGCTCCTTGATATACTAAGCCATTTTTCGAAATTAGAATTTTTCGCGAGGCAAAATTATATACATGTATAAAAGTATGCAAAAAGGGTACTAAATTTTTTTATAGAGAAATGATATCCATTGAAAACATATAAATAAAAGTACAAAAGATGTGCATTGCATTTAAATACTAAAATCAAACACGTTTATTTTACTTTTCTTGATAATTATTTTAAATTTGGTGAATAATTGGTGACACCACTTCTCAGTAACTCTTTAATACCCTGGTTAGTTAATACTGACCAGTGTTGGACTTCACAAATTTCAAAATGAAATAAAATTATTTATTTAAGTATGTTGTTCTGAATATTGATATAATACGACAAGCAGGCTATTTTAATTAAAGTACTTTGATCGTGGAACTAGTTTCCAAAATTCAGTAATCAACGTCAATTTATATTTTTAATTGTAGAGCTTGATCTTCTTGCATTACTATTAATTTAATTATACAGTTGCTTTTTGGGTAATAATTATATTGGAAATGGAAATCTCACCTTGAATTACATTTGTTAATTTCAAATGGATTCAGAAAAAAATCAAGAGTTGATTTAATATTTCAAGTCTTGAAATCTATTTTAGAATTCTGTCAATATTCCTTCTAGATTTTTTATATACTCCTTGAGTTTTCTTGTTTAATATTGGATCAATAATTTTTTATTTCTAGTTTAATGACAAACATTTTATTTTATTGTCCTTTTGAAAAAGTTGTAATTTAGTTTGAAGACCAAATGTATAATGTGAGAGGTCAGATATTATTTTATCTTTCCCCTATGGTAAATTCAGTGTTTGCAAATGTTCCATGACATCAGTCAAAAACATTAAGTCTTGTAACAACTCCTTATCATCTAATTTTGAATAGGTTATTCCCTTTTCTTTTAGAAATCCAGTTATCACATCAAACAAAGCTACAAAACGATTTACTAAATAACTATCTAATAATGCAAAATATATTAACGTCATTTGAAATTTGAGTCATATTATTCTTAACTTGGAGGGAAATTAAATTTGTTAGAATGTTGAACTTAGTCTGTCATATTTGTTGTCAGTAATTTAAAAGAAATTTTGAAATAAATACGTAATGATTTTATTTTAAATTTAATACATAGCTATTTGTAGGTGGTAGAGCCACACTGAAGCTACTACTGGTTTCAGCATGAATGGGTTGACTTGCCCGGGGTAGTACCACCCGACCCACAGATTTTATATCCATATTGAGATGAGACATGTAGGTTTCTAGATTAAATAAATATGGTAGGTAACTGATGTATTGAATGTAATTAGTAATAATAATACATTGTTATTTACAGAGTCTCCAAGCCAGAAGCTGCGTAGAAGTTGGATTTGGTCATATTTTGAACGTATTTCTTCAACACAGGCGCAGTGTAAGCTTTGCAGTCGACATATAACGCATGGCGGTAACGCAACCGGCAACATGAACCGACATCTTAAGATGATTCACAACAAGACTGGTTATCAAGGTAATATAATTTTTATTAACATCTGTCTGAAGCATGGTAGGAGTTTTCTATGCAGTAATTATTTTCGACTTTTTATGTTATTAATATATGAGTTCTCAGTCAAAATCAAAATTACTTTATTCAATTTAGGCCCTGAGAAGGCACTTATGAACGTCAAAACTACCACTGGTTCGGAAAACAACCCAGTCATCGAGAAGAACCGGCAAGAAACTCTGTTTGGTTTATCTTTCTTTCCAGTACCTATGTATTATGGTTCCTTAATACCAATTTTTATGGATCTTAGTTACAAAGACTGTTATTTCCATTTTTACCACCTCAGGGATTAAATTTCCACAATATCATTCATTAATATTCACCTACAGTGTATAAGGGACATGCAGTTTGTCACGGTCCTAGTCACAGTAGTTTGGGGCTTTAAAAAGGAAGTGCTCAGTTGTGTTCTGTTTTTTTTTATATTTCTATGTTTCTTACCTTAGAACAGAGATTCCCAAAGATATAAACGAAAACTTGACAATGCTTAAAAATCGACCCGTATTAATAATAAACACAAGTTCTTATTGCAAACTTGGCAGATGCTGTATAAGTTGGGTTACGTGTACCAATATGTTATAAAAATGACTAATGTTTTAGTAGGAAGAGTAAGCGTTGTACTTTTAAAAATTCAACAAGTCCATAAGCGTGGACAAGTTTGTACAAGAGGATTTGTTCAAGCGTACAAGTCTTTTCATGCAGGCACATAAATACATACAGTTTACATAAATGCAAACGTTCGATGAAGATCGGTAGAGTAGTTTCGGAGTTGATCATGGACAAACATCATCAGACTGGGCTTTTATATATCTATACTGATATTATAAAGCTGGACGGTTTGTTTGTTTGGTTGTACGCGCTAATCTCAGGAAGTACTGGTCCGATTTGAAAACTTCTTTCAAGTGTTAGATAGGGGTCAGTCAAGTATTACGTGAGCACTGATGGGGGGAGGGGGTTCCTTGATGTGCTTATTTTTGATGACAGGAGTTAGAGGGGTCTGGATGGTGATTACGTCAGCAATATTTATTTACTTAATTAGAACAAATTTGAATATACTTATATAAATGTTTACGTAATTATGGGGGGGAGGGTTAAGAACATTGCTTACTTTTGCAGACCAGGGGGAGAGGGCGGCCAGAAATTGCAAAAAATCTGCTTACGTAATACTTCAATGGCACCATAGCCCATTTACCGAGGAAGGCTATAGGCTATATATAATCACGCTAAGAGTAATAGGAGCGGAGCACAGATGAAAAATGTTTCAAAATCGAGATTTTTTTTTTGACAGCTTCTGCTGTGTGTCAGCGTTAGCCCAGAGTAGTAACCTACGCGGGCGAAGTCGCGGGCAGGGGCTATAATCTATATACTAATATTATAAAGAGGTAAAGTTTGTGAGTTTGTTACGTTGTAGAGGGTAATCTCAAGAACTACCAAACCGATTTTGAAAATTCTTTTACCAATATAAAGCCACGTTACTTATGAGTGTCATAGGATACATATCATCACGCTAAGACCAATAGGAGCGGAGCAACAAAGAAAAATGTTTTAAAATCGGGGTATTTTTTCCTTTTGAGAGCTTCCGCTGCGTATTGCCCAAAATAACTATTCCACGCGTGCGAAGTCGCGGGCAGAAGTTATTAACTAATTATATTATCTATAATCTATACTAATATTATAAAGAGGTAAAGTTCGTGAGGTTGTAGGGGGTAATATCTGGGGAGTCGGAGAAAAATGGTCGAACGAAAACGTTTCTTACGAACGCTGCCTTAATTATGAGATATATGATTGAGTTCTAGAGAAAAGTTGTAGCTTGATAATGCCTATTACCGCTCAACGAAGTGGGCACGGGTCGGCTAGTTTAAAGATATATTGATGAAATTTAATTACAGACGATGAAAAAACTGACAACGATTGGGTGTGGAAGGTATTCGAAGCGGACGAGGATTCGAACACCTGTAAGATCTGCCAGTACAGATGCATCAAGTACAACGAGGACGAGAGGAGCATGTCACACATGCTGCACCACTTGAAGCAGGAGCACGGCGTCGTCTCCGGTAACCAGATCATCACCGGGGCCGAGTGTGATGATGCGATACAATGATTAGTGAGTTTATCGTGACGATAATTATTTTTGTAATGTAAAAAAACATTTTGAAACCGTTCCCTTAGTGCTTTGTGATTTATTTACAGGTTCGAGTGATTTAAAATTTCTTGGTATTTGGTAGATTTTATTATAATTGTATTTATATTGGACGTGACATGTTTTGCTTAATCCATAGGTTCCCAAAGTGTGCGCCGTTGAGACACTACTTTTAACTTTTCTCCGGTAGCTCATCTTAATTATTGGCGGGTACGTCGTAAACCATTAAATTCACAGCACACACAGACTCATGTTATGGATGTTTTAATATTTGTCCGTATCTATGTTGCACGTATTTTTATCGTCTGTATCCATCTCGCCAAGTTGCTAAGTTAGGGCGCTGCGTCGCGCCATAACTAAATATCAAATTAGAAAGTACGCTACGGACTGAAAAAGTTTGGGTACCCATGGTTTAATTTGTATAAAAGTACTGTCTTTTGTCCGCGGCTTTCTTTGTGCTAATATAGATTTACCCTATCTTTAGGGACCAGCTCTTTTTTGCCTGAAAGCTACTCTATGTCCTTTTCAAAACCCCTGACAACGTGTATGCAAAATTTCATGGTACTTGATTCAGCAGTTAACGCTTTCAAACGTAACAAACGAACAAAAAGTTTTGAATTAGTAATATTAGTTAGGATTTACAGTGGGAACGTTCTATATTTCATCGAGTGAGATGTAAAAATTACGAATGAAACTTGGCTCGTGAAGTTTAAGAATTTGGTAAAGTGTTACCAGTTTGTTTTACAAAATACTTCAATATTAACCTTGTTTACTGAAATGCGGAATTTTACAAGCGTTTTAGATAAAATATACTAAAGAAGTTCATTTTTACGAGGAATAAATATCTATTCAATAAAATTCAAGCGTCATAAGTCATAAGGCAAATTAATTGGGTATGCAAATTCTACTACATTATAAAAATAATCTACCAAATATCATTATTACATTATTTTGTATAATATGAAGAAACAAAAAAATCTTTTAAACGCTGTAAATAATTCGAAAAATATAATTTAATTTACATATTCAATATTATAATAAATATTGTTAGATAACATTATAAAATGTTTTAATATGTTTTACTATAGTGTGTAATTTATAATCGTGAATAAAAACTGCTTTATGATATATTTTGTTTTCAATTTAAATAAATTATTAAAATATGATACCTTGATACAAGTAAACCCGTAATATAAGCTGTCCATAAAAAGGATTAAAATATTTTCTTATTAAACTTTGTTTTATTTAGTAAAACTTGTTCTCTGTACATAAGGTATTTAATTGCCAGAATACGAAAAAATATTTATTTATATTCATCTTTAATTTACTATATTGTGTAAATATAATATTTATTTTCAATTTACGTACATTATTGTTTTTAATTTAAAATTTATAAATATGAATACCGATAACTTCGTACAAGGAAAACCATAAAGTAACCCGAGTATGACAACAAAAAGAAAATGTTAATAAATGTATATTTTCCAGTTTTTTTTTATTTAATAAAATTTGTTAATTCGAATAACTATTTATTAAAATTAGCATTTAATTGTAATATTCGTTTTTAATATAAATTTTTTTACGAGTGTTGCATTTTTTTTGGGAAAAAATAATTAAAACCAAGTTACTAATGTTATGACTAGTTTTATTTTGTCATATGAATATTAACATATAGATGTTATGGATTCGCATACAATTTGATTTAATACATGTATTTTTAACAACAACCAAGATACTGTGTATATTTATAATTTGAAAATGTACAAAAGTACGTTATTAATTGGTAATGAGAAAATATTTTATTGTCAGTAGGCATATTTGAAGATTTCCAAAACTCGAGTTGTCCGAATTGCATATAGGTAGGTTCTCTCTAACTAAATAAAAAAAAACAAGAAGTATATTTTGGTCTATTGTTACAAACTGGCTTGTATATATCGGAAAAAGCTGATTTCTATATTTTAGTCTATGGTTATTGGTATTTATTATTAAACACTTAGAAAAAGTTAGCAAACACGATTACCTACATAATTTATAGACAATTTCTTTTACACGGGTTCAAAGTAGGTAACATGTGGCACAATTTACACTATTATTAATTTAAGATATAATACAGAATATGATAGAAATAAATAACATCATATATTTGTTTACATTTATTACCAATTATTTTTACATTTATCATTATTTTTTTAATTCCTAATTGAATAATTTACAGTATATGTCATCATAAATCCAATTAGAACGAGAATAAACCCTGTATTTGATCCATTTCACCGTAAAAATACGTAGCGGTTTTTTTTATATTTCATTATTGCAAATAAATTCTTTTCTGAACTACTATTTCATTTGTCAGTAGTTAAAAATCTTACCATACTTATATTATGATATATAAATTAACCTATAACTCTATGATAATACTAAAATACACAGTAACTACTGAGGTAACTTTTTAAACCTTATTTAACTACATGTATTTGATAATGGATTTTTTATTTTATTTTAAGAGGACGGTAACTTAAAATTTTATAATTAATTCCATTTCTATAAAGTTTTTCTTTTATATATTTATCAAAGTTATGATAATAATTATATTATATTCTTACAGCTCAACATTAATATAATTATTATTTACAATATACAAAAGGTTAATACCATAATTTTGTACTATATAGCTGTCTCAATATATCTTTACAATATCATATACCCAGACGGGGTTGCCATACTGTTTTTAACAATACTGTACTAATATCATAATTTTCATAGCTATTTTTTACATTGATTCTAATTATTTTTTAAAATCTAAAGTTATTGGTATCCTCATACAAATACTTTATGTAAATATAGTTTTCACATGCAAACACTATTACGGTGTACTATATCTATTTGTGAATACTTCGCGACTCTATTCGAAGTATACATAGGGATTTTTGTAAAATAAATAATAATAGTTTTAAGGAAAGAAATAAATAAATGTCTATCCATTGAGAATATGTTTTATAGTTTATCTGTGGCCTTGGTTGACAATTAGCTCAGCTTTTATACGCTAATAATTAATCATATAACTATGCTCGAGAGTATTGACACTGGCAAATGTTACAACGGCGTCAAAAAAAACATTGCTCAATAAAAAACGGCTAATAGTTGTGTCATAAAACTTCATTGGGAGAATAAATTCCCGGTAACTTAGTTTTTCATGACTTATAGATGATATCTTGTTACAAAATTCACATATAGTCATGAGTTTCAATAATAAATTACACAGGGGGCTTAGGCCCACAGTTGTGCGTACTTTGTATATACACTATCCGTCCTCTGTAGGTGTGAAGGGCAGCTTTACACCAAGGACCGCGGGAACATCTCCACCGTATCTTCCCGTTTCTCGCACAACCGTTGAATCGAAATCTGTAGCCGCCGACGTTAATACCCATCTTCCCTTGCTTACTCAAGCAGTAGGAGGCGAAGCAATCTATACCGGTTCCAATAAGTCCCACTGTAACAATGGAATGATGTTTAAAATCTGATAATAATTTCATATACGTACATTCTTAATATAGTAAGGGATACTATTAGAACATTTATTAAATGACCGAACTTACGAAAACTGTGCTGGAAGAAAACTGCAGCTGTAATTTGTGTTTTTGGCTTATGCGGTTTAGCTAAAATCAATCTAAAATACTAAATACATTACAATTATCATATCGACAATGGAAAGACTAATAGGCTAACGAAGCATTGGCAGTTTTTACATGTTAGTCATTTAGCCTTTTCACGATAGATATCAGAAATGAGATAGATCAGATACGATTAGAGAATTGATCAACCAAACTTACAAGAACTGTGCTGGATGAAAATTGCAACGTCAAGCACCAATCGTGTTTTTGACGTTTGAAGTTTAATTAAAATCAACTTTATTATATCCATTTTGGAATATCTAATTGGCTCTTCGTTAGCCAATTGACAGTTTTTACATGTTAGTCATTTAGCCTTTCCACAGATATCATAAATTACTGGAATGTTTAAATCGAAAGGTACAGTGGTTACTTATCAAACAGCAATGTTCATTTTATTGTTCTAAAAATAAAATTGACAAAGATATAACATTGTTTTATTGTATTTTTTCAGTTCGTTTTGGTTATTCTAATCGTGGTCACCTTGTGGTGCACGTCGGAGATCATAAGTTCATAAAGCACGAGTGTTACAGAAAGAAAGTCAGATGGACCTGCTCTAAGAGAATCCAAATGGGATGTAAAGCTAACATCACCACCCATAATACGGTCATCGTCAGGTCTTTCTTAGAGCATAACCATGTCTAGCTCTAGAAATATACGAGCGGAATGAACGACGAGATTTTTTTGCAAATTCTAATGTTAATATTTTCTAAACGTTTTCAAACTATATTTAAGATTTAAATTGTGTGCCTTACTTAGTACTAAAGCTTAGTTTATGATGGAGTTTATAAAAGACTATTTACATAATGTTGGTAAAATTAATAGTTATTTTTTATAACTGAATCGGAAGTTAAGCTTAGATTATGGTTACAGATATTCCCTCCGTCTATAAGAAATAATTGTAATCTAGTATACTATATATTATTATTACAAAATGATATATAGAAAGTAGTTTTTTTTAAATTATAAGTATAATAATTGTTACAGACTTATTGATTATGAGTATTTTAAACAAGTTATCAATATCTACAGTCAACTATTTTTTAAGATTTAATTAAGTTTTAAAATGTAAAACATTCCCTTAGATTGCATAAACGTAAACATTTAATTCTATTAAATAAGTTTCATTTCTTAAAATAATTATATTCATGCCAAGGAATAGGAAATACCCGTATAAAGAAAAATGTCCAAAACAACAAGACAAATGAGAACAAAAGTAATAAAATCACGATATGTATAAAATGTGAAAAAATATAAGTTATATGCATAGATCCAAATATGTCATAAACAGGTTTTCGACTACAGGGAGAAACGAGATCCTTACTAAAGTAGAAATAGCAGTATGTTTAAATAAAAAATCTATTAAAAACTGTTCGTATTCTCTGACTCGGCATGGAAGTTAGTTTAAGCATAGTTTTGAATGTGGTATTATACCTGGCATTATAATCATTAGGTATATGAACTGAAAAAAAAGTAGATAGAAATAACTAAGTGTACGTCCAGAGTGGACGCTATAATCGAGCGTCGAGCGGGGCGTCGCGTCCGGCGTTCATATCAAACAGATGTATTAATACGTGAGTGTCCTGAGTGGCGTGCGAGCGTCGCTCTCGGACGCTGCACGCCCCGCTGGACGCCCCGCCGAACGCAGATTCACTCAGGTCGTACACTAAGAAATGACGTCGTATGTTCATAAGGAATTTTACGAAATATACATTTGTAAGGACGCTGTAAATTTTTATACTAAATAAATGATATTTTTTATAAGACTACGGTTAACATAGAACATTGTAGTAATAGTAATAAAGTGACGAATAATATGAAATGATAAAATAATATAAGTTTTGAACCCGATCCAAGTTTTTAAGACATATACAATTATAAAAAAAATTGCATGTATCAGTGTGTATACGCGGAGGAAGTGAAACTTCTTTGGCTTACATGTATTACATTACATATATGAGAATGCTCATAAACTATATACTAAACTCAGCAGACACGTGTATATTTACACCTACCTTACGTTTAACGCGTAACGAAAATTTTTCCCTACCGTGCCATAAGAAGTTCTACTTTAATAAAATACCTTAAAGGGAAATAATTATGTCTCTTTACTCTATCTCTGTCATTTCGAAAAACAGAGAAACAGCATTTATTGACTAATCGACACTGGTAGATGTATCAAATGTGCCTTTAACAGTAACGATCGCATGTGATGCTTTGTTTAAGATATTAATTGTTAAGTTTTAAAATGCCTGACCAACATAATGATATATACGTAAAATAAGTCACAAGTCGAATGTATTTTTTTACAATATAGAATATTCACAAACTCTGCTTGTCTTTTTACTGACGTCGTCCTATTTAGTATCGTCTATAAGGTTTTTTAGTACACAAGTGAATTGATATTCACATGTAATTTTACTGTAAAACTCCTAAATATTTACTCCATCGTAAAGATTGTGAAAAATGGACTTCAAGATGCCAAATAAAGTTTATGCAAGTCATATCACAATCCTAGAAAAACAGCGTTAGTGCTTCCTCCGTACATTTGATAATTTTCGTACAAATTCCATATATAACGATAAAACTTCAGTACTTTTTTGTTATCTGTTTGTCAAAAGATTATCTTTTTGAAGTGAATTTTTTTATGGGAAAGTTTTGAAAGACTAATTGGCAACTTTTTTGTGTGACAAAAAGTGACCGGGGTAAACACTGTGCGGGGCAGTGTTGAAAGACCGGTTCTCGTTTGATTACGGAAGTTAAGCAATGTCGTGCGCGGTCAGTACTTGGATGGGTGACCGCCTGGGAATACCGCGTCACGTTGGCTTTCTATAGTATTTCTTAGATTAAAATGTTTCCCTGCAATACAAAAGTTTTACTTCTTTACGGCACGCCTTTTTTTAACTCCTTACGAAGATTAGTGTTATTAAAGATAAAATTAAATAGTTTCTCTCCATTCCATTGACGAGTCAAAGCCTTTTTAAGTACCTACCCATACTTCATACTCCACAGCGTTTACGTCTACATATTTGAAAAATAAAAACACAATAACGTAGACATTTTTTTTAAATATGGTCGTAGATAATGACCCCTAGTAATCTGGATTTGTCATAATGAAGCTGATATATAGCAATTTTTACTACTCTTAATTTTTTTCTACAATTTTTGGTATTACAGAAGTACTACATCTAATTTTGTGGCATTTTTGAATACATTATAAGTTCTAGGGTTTGACCACAATGTCACCTGATGTTAAATTATGTTGTAGTCCAAGATGATAAACCAGAGAGACTCGCTCTCAAGTGCAGCACACCTATAAGTGTTTTAAATTCATATAAGACTATAATAAAACTAATATTTTTTGTATTTATAACAGAAGTTATAACAAATATAATTTGTGTTGTAAAAAAATTAACAAAACATTAATAATAATTAATAAATACACCTATGTTAAAATTACATGGTATATAATCTCTACATTATTTCAAAATTTTGAAATGATGGCTACTGTGTTAACATTGGAGTAAATTTCATCTTCTATGAAATAATGTCATTGGCACTTACATACATTTTCAAGGATTCTAGACTTTTAATTCTAGAAGTAGTTACGTAAAAGAATGCTTTGTACTACGTTTATTCGTGATTATGGACATCGGTGAGTTTGATAATTTCATTTTCATAAGTGATAGCAATAGCCAGGCATCTAGTAAAATATCTGTTACACCGCCATCGTATTGTGCCTTTTCTGCTAGTGTAGTGCATCATGAACCGGTTCTTTCCAATCATCAGTGCATTCCGTCCATTATATTTTGTAAACTGCAGTATGCGATCACCTAAAATTGCGAAAATCTGTATAATACAATCAAATATATAAAAAAACCATACGGGTTGAATTCCACAGTAATCCTTAGCGTGATGCTGCTCCAACCTAGAGAGACGAACTTCTTAGCCTTCCATGGATTCACCGTGCGGGTGCCGGGTCCATCGTGTGGCAGAGGGAGAAACTCAGAGCAGTTCCCAGGACTTGCGACCCAGGTGTAGGTTTAAGGAGGCCCCCTTTGAGATGCGCATCAACGCTCACCTTCACTGCTCGAGTTTCCCGCCATGCCTAGCCAAATTTGGTAGAAACCTGTTAGTGCAGCCTTTGATACTCGTTCTAAAATAGAACTTACTGCAGTTCTCGACAGGCCAAGGTCCTTCAGAAGGTTGTAGAGAGATTTTGCTGGTATACCTCTCGCTCCTACTTCTACCGCGTATAACTTAACCACATAGCCATTTTTACTTAGTTCACTTGTTAGTATATTTGTTATTTAACGTAAAATAAAATAATCTTTTTATACTTCATGGGTTTTAGTGTTTGAACACAATATCATCTGATGTTAAATGTGGCGTCACATTTCGAAATGAGATTCCATTTCAGCCGTTCCTAATATGTTACGTTACTTTTTAAGATTTTTAAGTTTTTGACATATGAAACATGAGGATCTTAAAAAAAATCAAAGACCATATGGACGTCAAAAATTGAGCTTCGTTCTCAGTGTATAAAGACTGAATCTTTTAAAAATAAGCATGTTATATGAACAATAAAAAACGAATAGGTGGGTCATCTGATGTTAAGTGATCACCACCGTCCATAGACACTAGCAACACCAGGGGAGTCGCAAGTGCGTTGCCAGCTTATATTTGCGGTGAGTGGGGAGGGGCAGCGGAGGGGAGCGAACGAAACGCTACAACGCCAGCACTATTACTTCACGTCGGTTTTTTGTGAGAGGGTGGTAGTACCCCGAGCGAGCCGACCCATTCATGGTGAAACCAGTAATAGCAATAGCGTGACTCTACCACCTACAAAACACGCCTACTACGTAAACACGTCATATCTAATGACTGGGTCTGAAGTGCAGTTGCCGGAACACACCAACAGGTAGCTTGGCGTCAGAGTTTTAACTTGTGGGTGGTAGCTAGCCAGGCAGATTTAGTAAAAACCTTACCATCGTGTTATGCTGCAATCAAGATATGTTCCTTTATAGAAAGTTCCGAGTCTATCGCAAGGATTGGTACCTACGTAAGTTGAAGCAGTTCACTAAAACGTTATCAACTGCGCAATAATTGCTTCATTTGCTGTTTGAGATAATATAACCAATTTTGTTTGCCGTAACGTAAATCCAACAACTTGTATTATTTTGCCAAGTTGAATAATGCTCCCAAACATAAACTAATAACAAAGTATGGCTCAATTCACTCGAATTATTTTATTCTACTTACAGCTAAGACTTGCATTGTACACAGTCGTTTTAGGTTATGCGACTTGCTTGTGTCGCATTCTGCTCCAATTAACCTATAACAATAATGTCTAATGAAACAGTAATAGCTATAACAATGCTAATTTATGATCTTACGACTTACGGTTAATCATTTGTCAGTGGTATGAAATATTGAAAAACTGTGACTTAGGGTACACATCTGAATCTTTTTTGATTGTTATATTTCGCTTTTTAAGTAAGAAAATGCTTTTTAAGTTCTTATCATCATAGGGACACTCATTCTTTTAAAAGTTTTGCTAATGATTTTTAATAAAATATTTAATTTAAAAAGATGTATTCTATACGTATATGTGTCCTTCTTGATGTCTAAAGGTGCGTGCGTGTGTGATCGATGTGTGAACGATTGTGATGTCTGGAAATAACATCCCTATATGCATCTGCCAAAATCGAGTGAAACTATCATGTATAGTATTTTTATAAAAATATTTACGACGAAAAGATGAACTACATTAAGTTTCCTGCCGATTGTTTTCGATGGCTGGGTTGTTTTCGTAACCGATGGTAGTTGGGGCATTTCACGTGACGCGGACAATAAATAAAAAGGTGAGGTTTAGAAATTCCGTCATATTGAGCCTAACTGGACTTCTAGTAGGTAACAATGTGAATACACAATTTCTTTTTTCCAACATGTTTATTTGTCATGTTATGGACTTTTAAAGAACAGTCACATTTGAAATTCGGATTATTCGGAAGTAGTTTTCAAATTGAAAAAAATTACAATAAATTATTAAACGTAGCGATTTATATATAAGATTAATTGCTCAATATAAAGAAATCGAATCTTGAAAAAAAAAAAAAAATTTATGTGCAGAACCGGAAGTAAAATATTCAAAACTAAATTTTAGTAACTTGAACGATCTTTTTGTAATTTTCTTTTAGATTAAAACGTAGCTTAAAACACACATAAAATATACTACAACTTTTAAAGTGGCTAATACATTGGTTAAGGAGATAGATCGATTAATGTTCATACATGTAACACTGCACTGAAGTCTAGCGCTCCTAAGTAGGTTAGTTGCTAGATGTCACATTAAATTGCCTCAATATTAACGTGTGTCATCCTATTTAAGCTTACGTAAGCTATAACGATGATTTAGGGTAAGTATTATTGCAATAAATAAATAAGTATACTAGTAAGTACAACTAGTAGCATCATTATATAGTTGCGTGAAGATTTACCTCTATATCAAATTAAATCAGAGTCATATACTAGAAAGAGATAGAAGTATAGTAAGAATTTGCCTTTCATTATCACTAAAATCTAAAACATAACAGAAAAAAAAACAGATACAAGATTAATGATTTAATAATAATCATATTACACGAAACTAAAAATACTTGAAACTATATAATGAGTCAAATGCAAATTAAATACACCAAACATTGCGTAATAAAATTAAACTAAATGAAATAATGATTTAATTTATTTCATATTTTTCTGCATTTTTATTTTCAACTACATCTATTTTGAAATTAATACTATTTTCTATTGATTCTGAGTTAGTATTTTCTGTTATTTTTTCAGTTAATTTATCGATCTTGTCCTTATTCATGATTACAGATGATTCTGTTTCCTTAAGTACTTTGCCTTTTTCTATATCATCTGATTCTACATTTTTTAAAGCTGCCTCAGTTTCTGTAGAATTTACAGCATTTGTTTCACTTTCAAAAATTGTTGTCAGTGGATCATTCAGTAAAAACTCATTTACATTTGTTTCTTCAATTTGTACTTCTGTGTAACATGGCAATGAAGTGAAATGTAAGGTTTCGTGAGATTCTCGAGATTTCTCCATTGCCTGTTCTTCGCCATCAGATAAAATTTCTATGGGAGCTTCGTCTCTTACAACTTCGATTACGTCATCATCTGAAGCATTATCCTGAAAGATTTGAGATACTACGTCGCTGATTTGTATGTCCATGAAATTGTTACCTGTAATAAAAAGAACGTTTAATACAATATATAAAATTTTAATTTTATATATACTATTAGTAATGGAACTAAATACAACTAAGGAAATATATCACGTGCAAATAAAAATACTTTTTACGATATTATTTTGGATTTTTCAGGGTAATTTTTTTGGGAGTGATTATTTATACTACACTTCAGGCTCTTCATTGGTTTACTTTGTTATAGAACATATATTTATTATATCATATGTGTAACTATTTTATCACATGAATACATTTTCTTCTGCGTTCGTTAAATAAATTCAATTCTTCTTTATAAAAAGCAATAAATTCTCCATTTAATGTCTCTTCTTGTTTTATAATGCTTTCGGCGTCGAGGCATAGTTGTTTGGTTGGTTCCCTTGTTCTTTCAGATTCATAGAATATATATTAAATGCATAATGAATATATTTATGACGTTATTGTATTAAAAATAAAAAAGTGTGTGTGTACTTATTGTACACGCGTTAGAAGTTATACTTCTTTGGCGTAACAAGATAAAAACCTTTTCAAAAATTTTATCTTTCGCCTTATTCTACGTTTGTAGAAAAAACGACACTAACAATAGAAAAAAAGGATTTAATACATTGAAAGTTTTAATACAAAGAAATACAAACAAGAAATATAAAGAAACAAAATGTTGACTATAGCTAACTTCAGGGTGTCGGTTTTTCGTGACGGTGTGCGCGCGCATCGTAAAAATTTACTCTCATCATTTTTCCCTAACGCGCCAAAATAAATATAACTTCAAAAATAATAAACAATAACATTAAAAAAGTTTTTTTATTAAACTGAGTATAAACATTTCGATTTGTAGTATTAATATACCATCTAGAACCGTAAATAATCGATACCTTAATTTTTAATTTAAAGATTGATTTTCAATATTCTAGAGCATAGAGAAATGAATGTATTCCAACTTAGAGACAATGAGTATATAGTTCCTAACAAGATTCCATAAATGTAATTATAGTCTTTTTTAAAGTAACAAAATACTTAGATATTTTGATTAAATTTAACAAATCTATTTTACGTACCATCAAATGCCAATAAATTTTACGGGACAAATGACTGCTGCACCGACAATTTTCTTGACAGCGGAGTGGAGTCTTACTTAAACACATTGTAGGGAATGATTCGCATTTCGAGCAAGATTATTAACTTAACAAATACAATTACTAAGAATCGTTTCCTAAAAACATCGTTTTTGATCTCTCATTTGAGTAACTTCTTAAGCTGCTATGTAATTGATACTAACTTAGCCTGGGATCAGCAGAATGGGAATGAGTATTAGAAAGGAAAATAGTTCCATTGATGATATAAACTTTACATCTGCACGAACACGCAGCACGTTTGGTACATCTCCAATAGCTTCTCTCATCGTTACCATATTCTCGGTGGAAACGATAACCGTTGAGTACTAACACTTTACCACCTTTGGATGTCGTGAAGATGTGACCTACATGCGTAAAAATTTTTTACCATTAATCACATATATTTAGTGTACATGCCCTTAATTATTTATGATATCAGTTGCCAGTTGAAAAAGGATAAGTCCATAAACAGAATATATTATCCCAGTCTTAAAAAACTACTTTGTCGTAAAGAATAAATTATATTCACACGTTATATTATTTATTATTTTTATCCTTCCCGTATTTAAATATCTTTTATTTATATATGATATTCAGAAGTAGATTAAAGATTAGTAATAAAGATGATATAACAATATTTACATGAGACTTTTTTTTCTTCAAGTGGCTCCACTGAAATTATGTCTATTTTGCCAATAACTTCTGTGGTGCGTAGAAATAGAGATTTAATAAAGTAGTGTTTCATTTTTGTATACTATACCATGTCTAACAATCGCGTAGATATATTAACATTATATAGAAACTATGATAATAACGGTAGAACATTTTACTAGACTAATTAAGAATTCTGGATTATAAAAACTTAATAGTTAATATATTATGCGTTTTGCAACAGGAATTTATTCAACTTTAACCTTAAATATGACAAATCAAAACTGAACTCATAGTCTCGGAGATATTGGTTTAATAATGTAGTTAATTTAAACTCTACATTATATACTTAAATTATTAACAACCCATAATTTTAAAAAAGAATCCAGGGGAAATTGATCTCTATACATCTTTGCAATGGTTGAAATGACATACCAGATTTTCACATTTTAATAGAGGCCTCTTCAGAATATTATTAGGCTATACAGCGTTATGATTTTTAATAGTGACTAAGCAATAATTATAAAAATATAATTTAAACAATAAAAGAACTGACAACGAATGTAAATAAAATAAATAATACTTACGAACTATTCACACAAAATAAATTTTCAATTATTTAAAATCATTTACACAAGAGACAATTCGCGAGCAGCAAGTAGTTGATAAATTAAGGTCTACAAATATAGCACTACTAGCTGGATTCAGTCCGCTTCGTTGGATATGTAAAAAAATAGCAAAAAGTTGACCGATTTCAAAAATAAGTAAGTAGCCTACTACCAATTACCAAACGATTTAACTCAAAGGAACTGTAATTCTGTTACATAGATCTATTCATTAGTAATATATTCATATTTGTGATTCTTGGTAACATTTATGTGGAATGTGTGTGGTTATTAGTCGTATAAATTTTTCCATGAACTATGTTAATTTTACATTTGCACGAGAATGTTGATCGTTTGGAGCATCTCCAGTAGCTTTTCTCTTCATTCCCGTAATCTTTTCGGAAACGATGCCCGTTGTAAAACAAGATTTTACCACCTTTCGATGTCGTGTAGATCTGACCTAAATGTGTAATAAAAACCTACCATTAATTTTATATGTTTTAGCAAATTGACAAACACATAGGGCAAAAATAACGGACGATAGTCTACACTATTGTTCGGTAAACCTCAGCTTGATGGCCGCAGCAGCACTTTCACTCCTTAGTTGCAGATCAAAGTGTTTAACGCAGACTCAGGCTTATTTATTACTAGCCCCTGCCCGCGACTTCGTCCGCGTAGTAATAGTTACTACTGGGTCAAAACACGTCAAGTGGACCCCCCTTTTACCACTTGATCATAGAAAACTTATTAAAATATAATTATCGAAAGTAGTCATACCTAAAAATCATCCCTAAAACAGTTTTTGAAAATTTTGAATTTAACAACAATTTTTTTAAAATAAAAATTTTGGTACTTTTAATTAAAAAATTAATTGTGAAAAAGCTATTGAAGATAACTTAACGAAATTTTAGTGATTATAGTAAAATATCTATATTTTCAATAAGATTTTTTTGAAATTTTATTTGTTTATTATCATATTTTTTATTAACTTTTAAATAAACAAATAGAAATTTTAATGACTTTAGTCCGATAATCAATTTTTTTTTAGTAATAAGCATTATACATTTAAGTTCTATATTTCGAAATAAAATTTCACTGCCCGGTATTAGTTTAAATAATATGAATTTTTATGTGACGCAGCGGCGAGCGGTACAAGTGCCGCGCGCTACTCAGCTCAGCCGTTAAGACTGTAGATCGCTACAAATTACACAATTATTATACGATCTACAGTCTTAACGGCTGAGCTGACTAGCGCGCGGCACTTGTACCGCTCGCCGCTGCGTCACATAAAAATTCATATTATTTAAACTAATACCGGGCAGTAAAATTTTATTTCGAAATATAGAACTTAAATGTATAATGCTTATTACTAAAAAAAAAAAATTCGATTATCGGACTGAGAAGTCATTAAAATTTCTATTTGTTTATTTAAAAGTTAATAAAAAATATGATAATAAACAAATAAAATTTGCAAAAAAATCTTATGTGAAAATATAGATATTTTACTATAATCACTGAAAATTTCGTTAAGTTATCTTCAATAGCTTTTTCACAATTAATTTTTTAATTAAAAGTACCGAAAATTTTTATTGTTAAAAAAATTGTTGTTAAATTCAAAATTTTCAAAAACTGTTTTGAGGGATGATTTTTAGGTATGACTACTTTCGATAATTATATTTTAATAAGTTTTCTATGATCAAGTGGTAAAAGGGGGGTCCACTTGACGTGTTTTGACTCTACTGGGCTAACGCTGACACGCAGCAGAAGCTCTCAAAAAGAAAAAAACCCCGATTTTGAAACATTCTTCATTGGTGCTCGGCTCCTATTGGTCTTAGCGTGATGACATATAGACTATAACCATTCTCGATGAATGAGCTATATAACACTGAAAGAATTATTCAAATCGGACCAGTAGTTCCTGAGATTACCCCCTACAACGCCACAACGTCACAAACTCACAAACTTTACCTCTTTATAATATCAGTATAGAAAGTTGCCTTGTAATAGACGAGTTAACATTTTTGAAACATAAGCGTACGGCACATTTTTAGAACGCAACAATAGCATGACAAGTCGGTCGCAAAGAAGGCATACTGAGCAACGGCAAGTTAGAGAGTGTACTTTTAATTGTAAGTATTTCGATGAAAATATATATACAAAAGCAAAGCCTAAGTTAATTTTCAGTTTTATATTGTCTATATTTGGCTCTTTTGAATGACGTGTTTGCCGCTCACTGGTCTACAAAATTACCATATAGAAAACCTCAATTATTGTGGGCCACAATTCTAGAATTCATTCCTGACAGATGAGTCCCTAGTAATTTTGAAGACAAACTGCCGTTGGTATCCAAGAAGCTCCGTGTATTAAACGAAGTGATTAGAGTTCATTTTAATAAATTCACACTTGGATTAAACCAGTTCTTTGTGGATATATATTTATCATTGTTCATGCCGTAATAATTAGAGACAAAAATGGGAAAAATCAAAGAAGAGGTTGTGGTTAGTATTAATTATGCTTTTTTTATTATATCAAATAAAGTGACTGTCGTTGAAACATGGCAAACATAATTGCTTTTTGCATTTATTGCAATGGGTTTTAATCTTTTTAACTTTTGTTCCGGCTTCTTTACTATTGAGCGTCGTTCTTAATCTCATATAACAGCCAGCACATTTTCGTTTCTTTCCAATTCTCTGTAGGACGTGAGATAGACTGGTTTTAACAAAGTAACCTGTAAGGAAAACTCTATGGTTAATAACAATGACGGGTGCGTTGGCACAATTTCATATTCGGGTTTATTGTGAATATTTGATAAGTACAGTGATGAAAGTTTTGAGATATTAAATCTTGAAGATGTCATTAATGAATTTAATAAAATTTCAGTATTCAGTAGTCACAAGTTAAAATATATCCAAGTTTATATTTTTGTGTAGTTTTAGTAAATAGCTAACTGATACCTGCGACTTTGTCTACCATGTTTATTAACTGTATATCTCATGTACAGATAAAAACATAAGAAAACATGAATGTAAAATATACTTTACTTACAATTTATCTGTAAACAACCTTGCTCCACACCGCATGTCCTAGTTCACATATCGCTGAAAGGGTAGTTAGTGCAAATAAATTCCGTAGTTTCTTAAAAGTTAACAACTTTATAATATATAAAGATAATGTGATATTCCAGATAAGGAAAAATCTTATACATAGATATTTATCTAACAAAAGAAATATATTGAAATACTGGCGGCCCCGGCGGACGTCATCCCGCCCTGATAATAAAAAAAACCTTGACATATTATATACCTAAACCTTCCTGGACTTTGTTTTATAATATGTTGAAATATTACATATCTAGTAGTTTTTGAATGATGTGTGCATAACAGCAGATTATCGTTCTATTTATATAGAGATCCTGACTAAGGTCTTTGTAACACGGTTATTTCCGACTAACTTTGTGCAATTCGTTTCCCCTTCAGGTTACTGACTTGCCACTGGCAGAATTCGTATTTACATAGTATTCACATTACCACACTTTGCGTCCTTTACAAAATCTATCACGAAGCATTCTGAAGAGCTGTTCCGATTAATACCTGCTTCTGAGTACCACTAATATACGACTCACCACAAATTGAAATTTCATTTATATCACCTTGATAGTTGGACCTCATTAAACCATGTAACTAAAAAAGTGTTGAGTATGATTGTGGACCGATATACGGTGCGGTGCGATGGTATTTCCGGACCAAACTACAAACCTTCAAGAAGTAAGCCTACGCCTTCATCAAAGGCCGGCAAGATATTTGTGATGTTCTCGTGTCAGGTGTCCATAGGCGGCAGTGCTTACTTGTCATAATATGACCCGTCAGTTTCGTCGTTTGTCTCAAATCGCATATAAAACATCTCTGTTACTTAAGGTTACTTTAATGAAATTCAATTTACTATTCTTCAGTGTGAAAAGTTGAGACTTGAACGCTTTCCTGAACCGAGATAGTAAGGGATTTTTTCGACAGGCACATTTGTAACATTTTCCAATGTTTATATTTTATTATTATTACTTATATATTATGAGTCCTGAGATTTATTTTTGTCAAGACACCGACGACACCCAGTTGTACTGCAGCACGTAGCTAAATGGGGATCTCATTGTTGGAAATTCTAATAAACAATATACATGTATCCTTTATCTTGTTGTTTGTGATGTTTTTTAATGATAAGGCCATTTTTTTCTTCTTTCATTATGCTGTTATATTATCTTTAATTATGTTCTTACTAGTTACATTTAATTAAATTAATTCAACACATTCAATCATATGCTTGTATGTCTCGTAACTAGGATTCATATTTATGAACCTACTTGTTGTTGTCCGTCTGTTTCGCTAGGTGTTAATGCAATGTTTGTATCCTGTGCAGCGAAAGCTTTTCCTAGAAATAGTGTGTCATATTCTACAACCAAAGTGGCTGCATAGTTGTCAATCGTATATAAATAAAAAAAAAGGAAATCGGTAAATCAACAAATAAATGGCATGTTTATTAAAAAAACAAACATAATAAATTTTATTTAAGGGGCCACGTCGAAATAAGATTGCCACTGTGCAAGTTTGTATTTGATTGTGTTGACAGGATGGTTGTGGTCGTTGTTCAAGCAGACTATCTCGTCGTGTACTGTGTGAACCTTCGCAGTGCAGCCGGCGTGACTCGCACATTTCCAGGTCTTCTTAATATGGTTAACGCAGTACGTTCTACATATGAAAGAATAACCATTAATGAAGAGATGACGTGTACCTCGCGCAGAGGTTTTGTAGAATACTGTAAAGAAATTATTATTTATTTAATAGCGTTGTCCGTTTACGTATTTATTTTTACGAGCGCTCGTGCAGTTGTCGAACTACGATCACAGAGAAAAATACTAAGCTCTTCAATAGCTACAAAATAAAAAAAAAGTATAAACAAAATCGCTTCAGAAACAGTGAAGGGAGATGTTCTTAACCGTTACCCCACCTGCGTATCTATATATAGATAATTTTCACAATGGAAATCGCGCTTTTGAAAGAATTATAAAATTGGAATATCCATACCACATTACTTTGGCCCCCCATTGAAAATCAGCGCTGCAGTACCACACAGTTGTACTGCAGCACGTACCATATCCATATTCTTAGTAAAAAAATGTGATAGGTAAATTCATCACAATTTAGAGAAGTATACTTATTTATTTGATTGAAGAAAGCGGAATTATTGCGGAAATCCGTGCAGATAAGATATTTTAATTAATGATATTTTTTTTTAATTTTACAATTACAAACCAATAGTGACAACCGACGTCAGGGTCA
The DNA here is from genome assembly GCA_036509395.1 of Antheraea yamamai. Classification (NCBI taxonomy): domain Eukaryota; kingdom Metazoa; phylum Arthropoda; class Insecta; order Lepidoptera; family Saturniidae; genus Antheraea; species Antheraea yamamai. Next base: position 3,952,793 of record AP028429.1, on the reverse strand, counting down.
AGCGTCAACCTAGAACGCATTTTTAATTACCTTTTGTTGTTTTACTTACAAATATTTCACTCTTTCTGTAACTCGTTTCAGATTTAACTTTTTGCGACTTAAAAAATAACGCACTCAGACTATAATCTCTTAAACTGCAACTGTTAAAAATTAAACAATTTCATACATTACTTAGTCCATAGTGAAATTGCGAACAGTGCACAAGCCGTTATCTGTCGATCTGTACCTTGAATCCCTAATTAATGTTATAAATGTGAGTTTGTTTTTTTAAGGTTTTCACACCTTAACTAATTAACCAATTGTTATGAAACTTTGCATACATATAGTCAAGGATACAAAAAATATATACGGTAATATTCCTTTTAAGGAAAATACTGTTCTCTAGCGACATGTCAAATCTACAATAAGCCGTGAGCGAAAGCTATTTTGACGACAAATGAAGAACTATATAAAAACGCAAACCGTAATTAGAATATCTTTATTAGATCTCATAACAGGATCAGTTTGTTAGTAACAATTCTATACTTACGTTATAGTAAATGTTTAAAAAGAACCGGGAGTAAGCCCGAGTTTAATTGTAATGTGGTGCTTTTTCTCCACCAATACCAGATATCTAAAAAAATGTATTGTTTAGGAACTGCTGAAGTCTATAAAATTTTAATATTCGTTCTCTTACAACACTATTCAATTGTTAATACGCGAGTTGATTATTACATCTACACTTAACAATGTCACAAAACAGTATAAGAATCGCAGTACTACCTCTACTTAATTTTTACACTGAATATGTAAAGAAGTAAATTAATCGTTTACACAATATACTTATTATTGTAGATTTTAATATACGTAATTAGGGTTGCCAAATTCCGAACTAAATTATGCAAGAACTAGACTCGACGATGAAAAATTTTTTGATCAATTGTTGTAGGAATTTATGATTTCAAAGAAATTATACTTCAAGTGTTGGCGATGAAAATAAAAACAACGCCCTTTTGGGTTACATGTAGAAAGGTTATATTATTTTGAATAGTAATTGTATTAATACAGTTATAAAAAAAAACACTTGATTTATTAATTTTATCAGACTAATTTCATATTTCAGGTTAGTAATTTTATACGACTTCCAACTTAAACGGGGCGATTAATTCCTTGTATGCAACTTGTGTATGCTTCTATCAAAAATCTAAAATAGTACAGCTCAACGTTCTTAGTACAGTTGGCAACCCAGTTTATAATCTCAATCATTTTGTTTGTACTAACATATAGGAAAATACAAAGTTTAACTTTTGACTGAATTTGCTTATCACTTATTATTCGCATAAAATATAAACCATGTTAAAATCTTATAAGATTATTATAAACATATAATTTTTATACTTAATTATAATATTCGCCCATTGATAAAATATCACCACGTTTACTAAAGTAATGCTTAAATAAAACGAGTTTTTATAGTACAATACACCAAAACATGCATTTTCTGTTATTTCTCGTCACAGACATGTAATGTCAGAACAAAAAATATTATAAAAGAGTAAAAGAAACAGCGAGCTCAGGCTACTCTCAACGTAAAGTACGGATTCAAACATTTAATATTTTAGACAAAATATGCAGTTCTTAAAAATTATACATAAGATTGCGAATTATAGATCATATAAAACAAGGTAAAAAAATATTGATATTTCTACACGTTCAGTATTGAGATTATGCAACTGGTAGCGCACGTTACAGGCACAAACACTCGTATGGAATAAAAAAAGAGAGAGGGAAAAAAATGTATGATGACGGTATAACGCTTTTTTCTTACATGACGATTTCTACCAGCCAACTATCACCCAAGCTGGGTAAGCGCACTTCGTTCCATAAGTACGTGTTCCACTTCTCTAAGATAAGGTAAAGAAGGTTGATGTTCCGTTTGAGTTATTTAGACACGTTATAATCTGCACTTTGTACTGTAATTTATGCTCTGTATAACCACGTGTTGCATTAAACACGAAAACAGGAGTTACACATACAAATTAACCCTCAAATTCCTGCTGAATATTAATTTAGGCGACGTATCTTTGTTGTTAATATAAATTTGATTATTTGGAGTAAAATAAAACCTTCTTGGAAAACTATACATTCAGAACGAATTCAAGTCAAAATTATGATTCTATATGAAAATATTTTATGTTATATAGTATATTCATGTTTTCATTCATAGTATAAAATGTCCCCTCCGCGCTGCTGCTGTCTGTTCGCGATAAACTAAAACTCTACGGTTTCATGCGGTTTCACATTGGATAAAGTGATTATGAGAAACATTTTAGTATATAATTTGTCAAGGATTTATTTTTAATCAGGGCGGGACAACGTCTGCCGGGCCCGCTAGTTAGCATATAAAAATAAAAAAGTCCAGGAGTTGCGCTAAATCTTGAGTATTTATAAAATACAAGCTTTCTATTAAAATTTTATGATAGGAAGGCAATATGAAGGAACACGTTATAAATATACAGACTGGGTAATTAAGGATAAATAAGTGTTACTTATTCTATTCGTTAATCCCAGAAAATTAAAAATGACATCTGAAATAATCATTGATGCGACGTCACATAATACCCTTAGGTAATAATATAAATAACATAGAACTTACCGTAAATTATAACAATAATATACTATGCATTAAGTAAATAATAACTGTTAAATTACTTTAAGTACACAACTTTTTTTTTTTTTTCGAACTGATTACGCTATTGACCTAGCAAGGTCTTAACAGCTTCACCGGACTACTCTTTAAGTACACAACTTATTTTAATATAATTTCGTAATTATCAATTCGTTTCCATAGTAAAGAATTCTGAATATAATAGTTTACTATATATTCTACGCGACTCAAATCAATTGAGGACACAGAAAGACGATAATTAATTGAATCAATTCCTGACTATATTTGATTTATTTCAACAAACGAGCGGTCGTCTACCGAACCTTGATACTAATGGCCCCCAGGGCACAATTGTACAGGATACGAAATCTAATAATATTCTAGCGATTTCCAAGAACGTAGATATTAGACGAATCATCCAAAACTTATCACTCTGTCTAGCTTCATATTGATAGAGAATTACATTTCACTAGAGGCACGTTTAAAATTACAAATCCCTTATTTGAAAGTAAATTACGATTGAACGAAACTAACATAATTAATAATACTATAATTAATATCTGCATACCCATTAAATAGTAAGGGCGTGAGCTGAAACACATAGTTTTAGCTTACGCTCTTATTGTTCTGTGTTAGGTCTCGCCAAATATCTAGTTCGCTCTGAAGTTGCAATGCGCATTTCTTTGCGCAGGTACAATCCTCGCCATTGGGAATTTGTCGCTGCCGAGTGTGGTTTCGGCCATGTTCGGCAGCGAACAGGTGTGGCGAGCGATGGCTTCCTTCTGCGAAGAGGTCATCTCGCAAAAGGAGGCGGCGGAGCGGGCTCGCGAGATGGATCCTCTAAGTAGCCATCTTCGCCAACGGAGGACTGACGGGAGGAGGCGGCGATTTGCTCAACTCCTCCCACCACCGTAGCCGGACCAGTTCCAGCTGACGAGGGGAGGCGGCTGATGTGTACCTACATATTAGGATACATTCCTTATTAGGTAGGAGCACGGCGGTACACCGTGGGGTTTTAGTCCGTGGGAGTCGGACATAACCCACTCTCTCCCCCGGGATGGTGGCGTAGCATAATGGATTTCCACACGTTAAAAAAAAAAGTACAATCCTCGCCATACTTTTTACTTTTTGACCGTTCTGAATATAGTTGCGTAGTACACAAATTTAGTTATATATCCGTAATGTATTATAGGTATATAGTATATATAACATTGAGACAGGTTAAGGATAAATAAACCCCAATTATAGATCCTTATAATAATATTTAACTTTGTTTTGTATTCAACTCTTCAAATACGCACAAACCCAAACTTATGGCTATATTTAGACCGTTCAAAGAGATTAACAAAGAATGTATATTCAGACAATATTAATTAAACAAGGCTACTCCAATATATTAAAAACATTTGTTTATTTTATTTATGTATGTTGTATATATATCTAACTTAAATACTTTTATTTACTGCGAAGCTACTTGCAGCAACTTCAGAGCTAACTAGTTTTGTGATACTTATACTGGTATACTTATTTTAGAGGATATGGCTATTGATAAAATTAGTGAGAGATTAAAAAATATCTACTAAATCATTGTGACATCTAAGCGAACATAATTCTATGAAAAAATAATTCTATAAAATTCATATAAAAACCCAAGACACACAATCTCGAATAAAAGTAACGATCAAAACCGTCCCCCAAAAACTCCTCCATATACATACGTGGTTATAGTTATGCGATAAACTTATTTAAAGTTGTTTTTACAAGGACGCAGCGACGCGAGATTATTTGAAATGAGTGCCAGGTGTGCATCTTGGGTTTTTGTATATCAATGCCTGATCACATAATTTAAAACGATATCACTATTTCACTTCTTTGTAAATTATTTTTAAAATTCACGCCAACATTATAATGAAACGATGTGTTGCATACTTTATATTAAAACATAAAAAAAACTATATATTCGAGTTGATTAACTAAAATTACTTGTACTATACGTATAACATTAATTTAACACACATATGGTGTTATAAATGACCTTAAGATAGTTTGACTGTAAAATTTCATTGAGTATAATTATTCCGCAATGTAATATGTATACGTGGCATAACGACAAGTCTAATAAATCCAGTAAATATATGTCAAAGGGCGGGCTTTCTATCCTTTATAAATATTGTTAGGATTAAAAGAATATGGCCGTACTAGTTAGCCGTTTCTTCAAATCGATCTTTTACCACATCAGTATCTTTAGGTTTGCAATCAGCATTATATGATTAATTATTATTAAGATCTATTACAGACAAAATTGAAAAAAAAAAATTGAAATAACGAGAAGTTTAATGTACAATAAAAAGACACGACATATGACACAGGCATAATACAGGAATTAATGTTTATTATTCAAGGATTTGAAAGTCATTTTCTTGTCGACGCAGTATATTTAACTTTTTCTTTACTTGGACCTTACAATTTTTTATAAGCCTTAGTCTTCGTTCTTCAACTTTTATTCTAACAATTTTAAATTTTTATTCCGTCTGCTAACAATTTTAGAATTTAAAACGTTAATAAATACAAAACTATTAATGCGCTTCAATTATTGCACAAGTTCAAAAGACTTAAAAGAGATCTTATTTTTTACATGACATAAACACTCTAAACTTTATAAATGACAAACAATCGAAATAAAACCTTCAATTTTAAGACAGACTTAGCGGAAATACATAATTAAATATTATAGTTGATGTTACTTTGCACTTCCGCCAGGAATTGGTTGACCACTACTACGTGTCACTGACGGCGGTTGATACTATTAGTATGTAACATAATCGATTACACGTGTTTCGCTCCGTCACGGAGCATATTCAGATCGATGTTGACTCTTCCGATGCGAGCCCGCTTTAATCGATTGTGTTACATACAGTGTCAACCGCCGTCAGTGACATATAGTAGTTGTCAATCAATTCCTGGCGGAAGTGCGAAGTAACATCCACTATAATATTTACATCCGCTAAATTAATTAACAAAATACTGAGTTTGTCGTAGTTTTAAAGATATGTCCTGAAAGAGATTTAAAATCACCGTTTTTACAGACGAAGCGTTAGGATTTATAACTGGTGTATACTCTTTTGTTAGACTTTTACCATGGCTTCAATGAGTCGAATTCAGGAATTAACTTCTTTTTGGGCAGTGTTGGACCTTTAGTGATATGAGAATGCTGGTCGTAAACGATGACTATCCTATCCATTTGATCGGGTCGTGTCTTTATAAAGGCTTTGCATCCGGTCCTGTTTCTTCTCGAGCAATGCCATAAGACCCCAGTAGCGGACAGCACTTTGAAAGTGTATGTGAAGTTTTTATACATAAGTAACGGATGCTTTCCCTTTCCAGACGGAATTAATACTCCTGGAACAATGATATAAGTTAGTCGATGAAGTATATTTGATTTTGTGAGTTAACAGTTAAGAGTATTTAGCTAATATTTATCAGACTGTAAAACCTCTTTGCAATCTCAATAATGATGCAATACTGTTTTGCTGATGTTAATCGATTGAACAGGTTGCGTTGCTTGCAAGCTCGATAAACTAGAGTTAACTATCTAGTTTATAGTTTAATTATAGGTAAAAATTAATATAGTTAGATATTTTTCATTTATTTTTATTTCTCAACTGATTATTTTCTGAGAATTATTTTATACATAATATTAGATATTTATCGCACTAATATTTTCGCCGAAATTATAACTTACTAATGGCCGTCTACTATATTTTTGCATCGAGAAATAAATCACGAAATACAATATATTAGTTACATACATATATCATTATTACACTTACATTTACTGTTAGTTTCTAAATAAATACTAAGAAAGTCTTAAATAATTTGCATAATTACATATTATAGGAACAAAGTTAGACGTATCACTACATAAATGCTTCGAATAAAACAGTACATTGTTTTTTACTTCTAAGATTAATTTATATAATTTTAAGATAGTTATGTAAGAAAACATTGACATCCTTCGTAATCTACACTCAACAATATAAAGTTTCACACATTGTTTTTTCTTTGTTTGATCGCGCTTATCTCTAGAACTGCTAGTTAGTTTAGAAAAATTATTTTTATATTTATATAAACTATATATTGAGAGGAAGCTTAAGGGCTAACATCACGCTACGACCTCTAGGACCGGAGCAGCAATCATACAAAATATAGGTCAGAGAGTACGCTAATGAAGAACATACTCGTAGTAGTATTGAAGGCAGATGTATAGCAAAGATCAAGGTATCAAGAACCGATTGTGCATAAAATGAATGCAAGTGAAACTACAAGGCACAGCTACTAGTATAGATATAATTTATGAATAAGGCATATTGAAATTATCAATTACTTATATAGTTAAATATTGGTAAACTTCACTTAAGTTGGAAATTTTGTAGACGCAAATTGTTGAGATCATAGAACTACTTATGTTAAGTGCAAGGTTATTGAGTCACTAATCTGAATATTTATTTATTAACCGACATCAAAACTGGGGAGGTATTTAATTCGGTTGATTTTTTAAATGTTACCATTTAAAATGTATAGTGATAATGATATTGCTATGTTTATGACATTATTAAAACATTTACTTTTTAAAACTTACAAGAATTATATTTCCTACTACAAACCAATTGTACAATGAGCTCGCATCCAAGCACATCTCATTAGACATATCTGACCATCGAGCTTTAGATTTAAAAGGACACAACATTCAGTAAATGATATTTCAATATTCTTGATTATATTTGGCCATCTTGTTTTCTATTCCATAGATTAATTTAATTTTTTATAAATGAATTCCTTTTTACTTTTTAATTTCTCGTTCTAAATTTTTGAAGTGAAAACTTCTTTGGGCGCGTCGAGAACTTATTGGGTGAACAAAAATCATGGAATTCGTGTCATCGTCACCGAACGCTTTCCATGAGCTATATGTATACTGTGTATATATGTGTACTCTTTGGGCGAACAAAAAGCGTGATACTCACGTCATCGTCACCGCACTCCTCCCAGGAGCGATATGTATACTGTTTTATTATTAGGTTGGGACAACGTCCGCTGGGCCCGCTAGTTTTAAATAACTCAGACTATAATTAATTTCAAAATTCAGAAGAGAACACAGTTATTCTATTGTTTTGAGTTTCCCCTCTGTCGGCTGTCGCTATGACTGCTTCGATTCTTTTTTCTTTTACAAAAGTTTATCATTATTTTAATTTTTCAATGTTATTAATAATGTAAGTTGTATCGATGTGATAAAGCGTTGTAGGTTTTCAGTCTAGTATACTCTTTCTTATTATTGCTATTATATTATTCATACAACTTTTATCTGTCGCATTATCCACAATTCTAAATAAATAAATTCAAGACTAAGAAGGTAGGTGGTAATCTATGGTAAGAAACGGTCTGGTACATTAAAAAAAATTTTTTAAGCATATTTCATTTTTTGTTAATTTATTTTTATGAAATTAATTATTTGAATTATTGCAACACGAACACCAATGTCTTGAAACAGTTTCTCAATAGGGCTTATGAGAATTGTGTTTTTACCTTGTTTGAACAAACAAAAAAAAACAAAAAGATTTCGTTTTGTAATTTTGTAAAATTTCTGCAAAACTTACAAAAAAGATGTCTAACTCAGCTTTTATATTACGAATATGTTTTATATTCTTTACAATACTGAGTTATTAATGACTTGAACTAGACTACGTTTAAACTATATAAAATACATTTCATAGGTAGGTAATTGAATATAAGTTTAAGTCTTCTACGATTTATTCATCTATTTTTATTGCACGCTTCATAATCATAACTATAAGAAGCCGATTCATAGAATTTTGGTATCTAATAGTGACATATTTAACAAATAAACCAGTCCACTATTTATAATATTCAATCACAATATAATTACATTACATAGACAATTCTAGCAATATCATCTACATGTTTTTTTTAGGTCAATGTCCAATTATTTTGGCTGTTATGAGAAATCGTTGAGGCAAATCTATAAATCGTACGCAAAAATAAATTTTCAATACCTAATTACCTATTTTACCGAAAAGTTTTCATTGTTGATTAAACAACAACAAATGGCAAAGGAATCTCTATTATATTTTTTAGGGAGCGTCCATTTGAAGTGATTTTAACGTTACTTTAGCTTCTTCTCCGCTAGTGAGATGTCGTGAGATTTGGGTGGCGCACTTTCCCCTCCTACTCTCAAATGATCGTAAGATTGCTTAAAATACGTCTTCGTTCTACCAAATCTTACTTTCTGGGAACCTGATTTGCTGTTTTCCATAACTTTACCAACTTCTTCCTGGTAGTAATATAATCATATACCATAATAATTATGATATTAACTCATTTTGAATATATGTCAGCGTCGAATAACTAAGCACTACTACTTTTTGAAGTTATACTTCTTTTGGCGCGTTAGGGAAAAATGATGAGAGTAAATTTTTACGATGCGCGCGCACACCGTCACGAAATACCGACACCCTGAAGTTATTACGATGCGCGCGCACACCGTCACGAAAACCCGACACCCTGAAGTTAGCTATAGTCAACATTTTGTTTCTTTGTATTAAAACTTTCAATGTATTAAATACCTTTTTTTCTATTGTTAGTGTTGTTTTCTCTACAAACGTAGAATAAGGTGAAAAATAAAATTTTTGAAAAGATTTTTATCTTGTTACGCCAAAGAAGTAAACTTTTAACACACACATAAGTACACACACACTTTTTTATGCTTTGTTGGGTTTAGCGTTTGACCACAATCGCATCTGATTTGAAATGATGATGTGGTCTTAGATGGTACACGATAAACCTAGAGGGGACTGGCTCTCAAGTGCAGCTGCCGGGGAACACCGACAGTTGCACCAATAGATTTTCAACGCGATAATTGTAGCTAACCAGGCGGACTTAGACAAAGCCCTACCGCCGTGTTGTGGTTTCATCACGATTTTCCTTCATCGGAAGCTCTGACTCAGTCGCTGGGATTCGAACTTAAGTGCATTGACGCGATGTCCCAACACGTTATCAACTTTTTTTTTTAATTTTATATATTATAGGAGGCAAACGAACAGGCGGGTCACTTGATGTTAAGTGATCACCGCCGTCCGTAGACATTGGCAACACCAGGACTGCAAGCACTGTTACTTCACAGGGTTGTAGGTATGGAGGGGTGATACTTAAATAGGGACCATTTGTTTTTTTAAAAAAAAAAAAAAAGGGGAGAAAGGGGAAAGGGGGGGGGGGGGTCGAGTGAGAGGGGAGGGGAGAAGAGAGGGAAGGGGAGGTGGGCCTCCGGCGCTGTCATTGACCGAACGAAACGCAACAATGCAAGCACTGTTACTTCACGTCGATTTTCTGTGAGACCGACACATTCATGCTGAAATCAGTAATAGCTTCAACGTAGCTCTACCACCTTGAGAACTAGCCATCATCGCTTCAAAACTACTAAGTAACTTAACATTTATGGGCATAACCACAACCGTCCACGTGTCGCTGTTACGCGGTTCGTACATCGGTCCCAGCGTTCGGTTGAGAGGTGGCTGAACAATCGACGGGCTACTGTTTTATTTTCTGGTGTTCGCAGTTATGCGATAAATATTTTTGTATATAATTTAATCATACTTTATGCGAGGAAGACGTTTTACTCAAATTAACCATGTTTTTAGCAGTTTTACACTGTTGCGGAAAAATAATTACATAATACTCGTCAAGACCCCTCTCCTCCTCGTGAAATTGAGTGAGATTCGGTTCACATAATTAATGGACGCCCCTTTATAATTAAATTATTGACTTTTCTTTTTATATCAATAATATTATAGTTTATAGGGCCTGTACGTCACCAGATTTGGTGCTATCAGAAGCAATAGTCATTATGGTCTATAAATATTTACATACCAAATGTTGTTTATTATGTAATGTTCAGTAAAGTGGTTACTTCAAGGAGACACCGATTTTAATCAGAAATAAACCGGGAATTCGGTTTTTGATTTAGCCGATACAGCTTCGGGGATTTTTGGCGGTGGATGGTCGTGGGGTTTGTGGGAGAATGCTCGTGAACCGAAGCTGATAGCGGACGCCCTGCAGCCCTTCAGTCTTCGGGAACAGTACCAGGTAATTCTGCCGTCGGCGTTCTGTTTCTGGTAGCTGTAAGTGAATCCGGAGAGGAGCAGTAAGGGATGCTTACCTCCCCTTTTTGTCCAAAGGAAGGAGCCTGTTAAAGAAAATTGACATTTAGTATTTTATCGGACCATATTTTTTTATTACTAATGGTCGTACTAATATTTTTTATTACTTACTGATAATTATATCTTCGTTTTCATTAATTGTATTGAATATAATATTTTAGTGGAAATATTTTAATGCATAAGTAATATAAAATCCTTTTATTTACTACAATAGAATCTATATTATTTACAGTTTAATTAATTAACAAGTATCCCATATAGTCTAGTTGTGTCTTTCCATATACATATTGTTCATATTTCTTCTTAAATCTTAAATTATAGTATTTGCCTCCGAGGCATAGTCCTCCCATAAATCTCTTCATTCATCCTTTTTTTTCACTAGTCTAGTCAATTTTCAGCCAGTTTTCCTTAAAATTATCACGTCACTTCTTTCTTGGCCTTCCTTTATCTGACCATGATATCCAACCTTATTATATATATTTGTTTTTTCTTAAATGAATAAAATATTTATTTAGCAAAAGTCGTCCCCCATTCCTTTTCTTAGTGTGTGGTATTGAATAAACTAAGAATATTATGTCTCTTCTATATTCTTCATTTCACTTCTCGTCTCGTACAAAGCTATGACGTCCTAAATTTGCAACTTTATAGGATAACTAGCGGGCCCGGCAGACGTTGTCCCGCCCTGATTATGAAAAAATCTTTGACAAATTATACTAAAACGTTCCTCGTCAATCACTCTATCCATCGGTGAAAACCGCATGAAAATTCGTTCGGTAGTTTTTGAGTTTATCGCGAACAGACAGACAGACAGACGCGTTAGCGGACTTTATTTTATATTATGTAATGATTAAGTTTTGCTATCTGGCAGAAGTATTCACACGTTTATAGTAGCTATAAAGAGTTGTTTTTTCATTGTGTATTTTATATGTTACTATTATGTATGACTACTTGTTTTAATATTAAGTATTTCGTGTAAATACGTTTCTGTCATACTTCTTCGTGGTGACCGGCCATCCTGGAGAATAACTACTGTGCACTATTGCAATGTGCTTTTCATATGGGTAATGGGTCCTTTTATACCTGCTTCCAAATTACGTATTCGACAATAGCAAAGCGATTCTACAAATGATTAAATATCACTATCAAAACGGCAAATTTAGAAGCTATATTACTAAAATGTTTGCTTTCCTGTACTACTCGTACGAAGATTTCGGTATAACGTATACAGAGCTAAAACTGTAGTTGTTTTCTTAAGAATTGGTTTTGACTAATACATATCCTGAATTAGGCATTTTGAAACGGATATTTGGCCATCGCTTTGTTTTTGCGAAATAATGTATAAAAGGTTTGGGTCGATACATTCTAATAAGGTGCATAACTTGACAAACAAATGACTACTATTCTCACTGACAAATAACGCTTTAGTAAATTACAGTACTTTAGTAAATTAATTAATAAAAAACCTGTTCTAACGTCTAAAAAACCTTTTCTTATACATATATTAGGAACCTAATACATATATTAGGAAGAATTATATTAAATTTTGATAAATAAAAAAATATATATTAAAAACGATTTTTTTACTTCTATTTAACAATCACAATATATTAACACAATGCTATTTTAATTAATATGATGTTTTTAAACGGATGTTTATAATTATAAAGATTTACAAATAATAATCACAATAAATATTAAGCACTATGTCCTATAATATATAAAGACAGCAAAACACGCAACTACTAGTCGATTTAAAATAAAGGAAAATAAATCTACAGTCCGCAGGGTCGATTCAAAACTGACTTATTTTAAAAGCAATAAACTGGTGAGTACTTCACCTTTAAGCAATCACTGTAGACCAGAGTTCTAAGGCAAGTTATTGATGCTCTACCCTTAGCGACTGAGTTGAAAAGGCTCGCGAGTAAGTAACTATTGCTGATCACTTTCTTTATATCGGATACATAACAGCGAAAATAGGTAGATTAGGGCTTCGTAATTGCAAATTCAAAAATATACCGGTCATAGACAAACCTTAGTAAAGCAAAGATATTAATTACTCCCTTCATAAACGTAATAGCAAATATTCCTAACAAAACGAGATACAGAAAAATGCATTTGATAAGTCTACATATGTTACGCATGTAAATCTGTGTCTGTACTTTGTAGAGTTTTGTAAAAGAAATTGTTGCAGTTGTCTAGGAATAACTAAAGATACATTTCAATCATTTTTAGAAATGTCTGTCTGTTTGTTTGAACACGCTAAAATACTAAAATACTACGTTCATGATCAAGAAAATTATTGAGTAATATTTAGTCTTTGTTTCATTCAAATCGGTTCGGTCTATTAAAAGTTATTGTAATTTTAATGACGCCACGACTTAAGTACGAGAGAACAGTAGATAAGTAAATGAGCTCAATACATTCAGATGACTTTATTAATCACTGTTTTGTTCTACATAAAATTCCACGCGGACGAGGTCGCGGGCACTTAATATGAAGTTACCAGTTTGAAACTTTATATTTAGCTATTTCTGCAACCGCTGAACTCATTTTGTTATGTATCTCGCATGCACTTATATAATCTCATAAGAGTGTTGTCTTTTTTAACAAACTGTGGTTTCTCATGACAATGTTTCCCATCGTAATGTAAGACCCGATATTGAGTATTCATGTACAGTTTTGCATTGCATCGCTTCGTTGTACCTGTCTCGACCATAGAACAGCGCCACAGGCCGACGTCATCCCTCGCCGTCTGCATGCTGTATGAGTAACCTTTGTAAATGACCAGCTGACCTCCCCTCTGTGATCGAGCAAACGTTACTGAAACATTACCTTTCAGCTTATATGAGAACATCAATATGTAACTAAAAATATTGTGGAAGACATTGCTAGACTCAAATATGTCAATTAACACTACACTACACTACACATTATAAAGCAAAGTCCTCTGCCACATATTTCTGTTCGCGATACTCAAAAACTACTGAACGAATTTTCATGCAGTTCACCAGTATATAAAGTGATTCATACGAAGGTTTGTTATACAATTTGTTAAGGATTTTTTTTAATTATCAGGGTGGGATAACGTCCACCTGGTTCGCTAGTGTATAACTAAAAATATTGGGGAAGACATTGCTAGCTTTAAATATTTCAGTTACAACTATTAAATAGATATATTTACGCCGTGAAAAAGCGAACTATTCGAATTGTTTTTGAATTTGCATAAATATTGGATCTCTGTGTATACTTTACCGCATTTACAATGGACTCTCCATTGAATTTTGAAGAGTCTATTGATATGGTGCCCTCACCGTTCCAAATCTGCATCTCTCACCGCTGACTGGCAATTTGAATCAGACGTGATCCAGTAATTAATGTAAATAATGATTACTTAGATAAGTCTTAGCGGCATATTTAAATCACAGTGTATTTAAACCAGATGTAAATTAGTATATAAGTAAGATAAGTTTAGTTTATAAGATTCCTTTTTGTCCAATATAATATCAACCGCGAATAATTAAGTATAACAGTGTCGACTTAAAATAGTTAGTATCCAATTGCTGTCTGTTCTTATGTAATTAGCGGATAAGCAATAAATAAAAAATAAAAAAAACTGTGTGGTTACCCAGAACTTTCATATGAGTGTACTAGCATTGTGGAATGTGTTACCCGTTATGGTGTCCCTCCAGGGTTATGAAATGACACTCTTCAAAGAGGGATTGTTGTGTAGGGTAGCTTTGACGTTCATAAGCATAATTCTCGGAGCCTAAATTGAATAAAGTATATTTTAATCGCAATACGTTATTCAAGGCCGGCAATGCAACAGTGATACGTTTGCCGTTGCAGTTGGTCATTGGCGACGTGATGGTAATTATTTACCATCAGATGGGCCATCTGCCCGCTTGTTGATTTTAAGCAAAACAATTCATTTATTTTTTTTAATTTTCAATATTATTAAGTTTTTTGTGTGTTGAGTGACGTGTTATGAATAGAGACTTATAAATAAAGGTTTCGACTCGAAGGTGATAAAAAAAACTTTTGCAAAAAAAAGATTAATTTTATTGATTTATTAAACCGATCAATAGCTGTTAAAAAAGAAAATCGGTTGACAAAAAGAAGATGATAATGGGTTAATGAACTGTTTTATCCTCGCGTATTTATATTTAAATTTATTATATTGATGAAAGAACATTAATAAAAAGAATTCGTTTCATCTTCTAAATCTAAATCGTGTAATCTTCGAACCTCTAGAATTATGTACCTAAAGTTTCCTAAAATATACTCCAGTTGATGACACAAAGAATTCCGGTGGCTTGTGATTGTGCTCATGAACCGATCTTATGAATTTCCCATCAGTAGTGAGGAATATATGAGACTTACAGCCTAGAGTGCACCTATAACGCAATTCTCCTGTGACCAGTTTCTTCGGTGCTCCATAAGTGAAGTTATTGAATAACTTGTACATTTTACCGTTGCCCACTAATATATCTTTTACTGTGTAATCTAAAAATATTAAATGATCCAATTTTAAATCAACTCACAATAGACACATAATACGTATTTGAGGAAATTAGGTAACAGGGAAATTTTTATGTAATTCATAAAACATTTTTTATTCATCTTATTTTCATTTATAGTGTACAAAATAAGGAAACAAGACACATACTTTATAATCCTCTAACCGCAAAACTAGTTTTCCCATTATTTTGGTAATGAATAGGTTTACTTTAGTTTAGTAACTCTCCAATATGCATAGCTTTTCAAACTGTTAACCATGGTTATTGAGAATGAATGTTTATGTAGGAGTGAATGTCACATATTTTGCTTTATGCGCGTTAAGAGTTAGAGAGTTTGTATTAAGCGACTGTGTTACCCTATTTAAACCTTTTTGTTGAGTTTCAAGGCACCAAAATCACCAAAATATGTAAGTACAGTATCATCTGCTTACGAGACTATGCGTCCGTTCTCAGATTGTAATACACATAAATCAATAATGTATAACAAGAATAGAGTTGGCACCAAAATGCTGTCCTGTTGCTCTCCATATTCTATAATGTTCTCCACGCTTAAAACTTCCTTAATTTTATCATAAACTTCATTAATCAACTTACATCCAATCAATTTATCAATTATATATAGGAAAAGCTGAAACATGCAACTTCGTCTGTGTTGTTTATTATATTTGTTTATTAACATAAGCACCACACCGTTTGTTCCACTTCTCCACAGCAAGAAAGCACACATTATAAACGAGTGCTTCTAAAACGCTTAATTCTTAAAATGTTAAAAACTTTCTATTAAATGAAGTTATCTTCATAACTTTCTCTTACGTAAGGACAAGTGTCTAAGAAGTAAAACTAAAAAAATTGAGTGAAGTATGTCCAGAAGTCAGTACTTTTAGAGTGATGCGCGCACAACGGCATATCTCTATCATGTGATTTATATAGAAGATACTTTAATGAGATGATTGACCATTAAATATCTTCTTCTAATTAAATTTAAGCAAACATAAAAAAAATATTTTTTTGTTCACTATTTGGTCAAATGAGACTATTGGGCCTAAATTAAAGAGGAGTCTTACTAATTAAATACGCTATCTATTACATTTCTTCTTATTGCGTTATGTATTGTACTAAAGCATACATTTCTACTTCCTAGAACTAAGCACATTATGTGTTATTTTATCATAATTCTTGATGATATAATTTGCAAAGAATCTATTTATTCACAATCTCATGACAATATAAAATAACCATAGATCACACAAACATATATTTTTATTTTTAGAAATACAAATACAAACCGTACAAAATTGACAAAAAATCAGAAAATTTAGTAGTTATGTTAAGTTTTGCTATACCTACTATAAGTAAAAACTAAATTTAAACCAGCTAACTTATAGCTTCTGTTAACTAAATGTTAAAAAATCAAACGACTCCGGGAAGGTTTTTTAAACGAAGTAATATATCTAAACTTTAACATATAATCCTTCCTTAGTCACGAAATACGTTGGCGGTGGATGGTCGTGACTGCCCTTCATCTTCAGTAGTTCCCCATCAAATGTAACTGTGATATTCGCTTTACAAGTACCGCCCGAGCTGCACCTCCATCTTTCTCCCGACGTTGTCTTATGTGACAAACCATACGTATAACTCTTGTACATATAGAACGTCTTGCCGTTATGTAGCTTTATCTGTTTTAAACCTGTGAAACAAATGTTTACAATTAACAATATGCTTTATTTAATTTATAAAGGAAAAAATATATTATGTACATAATATCTTAACATATATAACCTTCAATTAAAAGATAGTTATATCTAATTTCTCTATGATGAAATTAACACACAATTCGTTAGCTAAAAGTAATTGCATCACTGGCTAGCGAATACTTTAGTGCCGAGTCTAGAATATGGTGGCCATGTGACTGAAACTCCAAATTATTTATATGAAATTGTTTACTGTATGTAATACAAATAAAACAAACAATAATACATTTTGTATCTACTGTTATATAATTATTTAACCTCTACCCGCGACTTCGTTCGCGTGGAATAGTTACTTTGGACTAACGCTAACACGCAACGGAAGCTCTCAAGAAGAAAAAAACCCCGATTTTGAAACATTCTCCATTGGTGCTCGGCTCCTATTGGTCTTAGCGTGATGACATATAGCCTATAACCTTCCTCGATAAATGAGCTATATAACACTGAAATAATTTTTCAAATCGGCCCAGTAGTTCCTGAGATTACCCTTTACAACGTCACAAACTACCTCTTTATAATACAAATAATAATAATATTAGGTCTCTACCGATGAAATTGCCGTTTTGTATGAAAAAAATTAAACGAATTTTTTGCATGTATTTTTTATTTGTATTAATCGAAGTAATCGCCCATGCAATCAATGCATCTTTGCCAACGCAGTGGCAGTTTATAGATGCCCTTTTTAAAGAAATCAGCCGGACGGGAGGCAACAAATTCTTCAAAGGCATTTTGTACTGCCTCTCGGGTATTGAATTTTTTTCCCGCCAAGGAGTTATCCAAATTCTGGAAAAAGTAGTAGTTTGTAGGCGCAAGGTCTGGTGAGTAGGGCGGATGACGGAGAACTTCCCACCCCAGTTCTTGCAACTTGGAGACCGTCTGCTGTGCAGTATGAGGTCGCGCGTTGTCGTGCAGGAGCAGCGGAGACGAGCGATTGACCAATGCTGGTTGGAGATGTGCCAGCTTCTCCATCATTATGTTCAGTTCTTCACAGTACACATCTGCAGTAATGCTCACCCCGTTTTATAAGAAGCTGTGATGAATCACACCGGCGCTAGACCACCAAACAGTGACCATCACTTTTCTAGGGGAAAGTTTTCGTTTAGGGCATTGTTTAGGTGTTGAACCAGGGTCCAACCAACTTGCTGAGCACTTGCGGTTATCAAACAGAATCCATTTTTCATCGCAGGTAACAATGCGGTTCAAAATTCCTTCATTTGTGTGTCTGTTGAGCAGTGCAAGTCACGTCTCGACGCGTACTTCGCGCTGGCGATCATTGAGTTCGTGGGGCACCCATTTGTCAAGCTTTTTTACCTTGCCAGTTTGACGCAAATGGACCAATATTGTTTTGACGCTAACGTCGAAAGCTGCTGCTAATTCAGCCGTAGATTGTGTATCATCAGCTTTTACAATCGTCTTTAATTTGTCATTATCGACCAAAGTCTTCGGACGACCGCGAGGTTCATTTTTCAGGTCGAAATTCCCAGAACGGAAGCGAGCAAACCAATAACAGGTGGTGCGTTGGTTTGTAGTGTTAGCTCAGTAAACGTCGTTGATGTTGCGTGCCGCTTGTGCCGCGTTGCTGCCACGACGGTACTCATATTCCATAATTACTCGAATTTTTAACGTACCCATGATGACAAAAAAGATTGAAATGCGATGAAAATGTAACACTAATCAATAAACAAATGACTACTTTTGGAAAAAGAATTCCATGTTTTTAAAATAAAATTAATTTGAAATTAGAATTCTTAGCCAAACAAAAATTATTTTGATTTGAAATGGCCAGTACTGCAGAGCGGCAATTTCATAGGTAAAGACCTATTATAATTAATAAGTATGGAATATAGATAACTAAACTTCGAGTATTGTGGTCTAGAATTTAACACTAAAGATTGCAAGATCAACCAGTATGAGTAACAATAATATATAGCTAAATTAAATTAACTTTTATTAATTAGAACACTTGTGCTCTTTTAGATAACTAAAAGGCACGGAGAACGAAAAATATATTTTGTAACCCCATTTTATCGTCGAAACAAGATTATACAATTTTATTTGTTATTGTTCTCTTGTGTTATAAAACGTACGAAATACTTGTTCAAAGTTATTTTTATTCGGAGGTCTCGTTTTCATATACCTTTTGCACTGGTAATAATAATTAGAAATAGTAATAATTCGAAAACGTTTATTGAAAAATTAAAACATATTTGATGTTTAGATTTAAAAAAAGTAAATCTTAAATTATTAATACAACTAAAATCAAATATAATTTTGTTCTCAAAAGAAATTGGAAGCTTGTATATATGAGTCGATACATTCCAAAATGAGCTAAATCCAATTGTAATCGTTCATATGACATGTTTATTTTTTTAAGATTTCCAGTTTTTATACAATTGAAATGTAACGACTCATATATTGTACGTAGTTGTTAAAAATACAATGGAATTTCTTTCTTCGAAATTGTAAAAATACTTCTTTAGTCTTCTTACGCCATCTTCAGTAGACCACACAACTGGAACTAACTTGACAGCGTCCATTATCAATATTTAGCGTACCTGCCTGTTGCAACTTTATAGTATTTAGGTGGAGAATGCTTATGTTGACCCATGCATCCAATTAATGTTCCGCTATTAGCCAATAAAATGGATACAAAACAGGTCGACGTGCTCGTGCAACGCCATCTCTGATGAGTGTCCAAAAAGGAACCACGAGTGTAAGTGTAGCCTTTGTACATATAATAGACTTTTCCATTTACTAATGTTATTTGATGCGGTTGCTCTGAAATCACCATAAGTTTATTTTTAGTTTTATACGGATGCATATTTTATAACTATTTTGATATCGGTCGTTGTATTGTATGATAGTTGATAATCGCAACTTCGTTTCTTGCACTTACCCCACTTCCTCACAGCAAGAAAAGACACATGGCCGAACACGTAATACTTATAATAATAACGGTTTTTCTAATTATTTATCATTGGCTCGCCCAGGGTAGTACAAACCTCTCACAGAAAACCAATGTGAAATAACAGTGCTTGCATTGTTGCGTTTCGTTCGGTTGTTGAGAGCGCCAGAGGCCCACCTTAACTCCCTTCACCAACCCTCCCTCCCCCAAACACAGGCTGGCAACGCACTTGCGATTCCCCTTGTATTGCTAGGGTCTATGAACGGTGATCACTCAACATCAGGTGACCCACTGTCCAATATAATTTCAACCGCAAATAATTATGTAAAACAGTGCTGACTTAAGATAGTATCCAATTGCTGACTGTTGTTACGTAACTAGCGTGTAAACAATAAAAAAAGGTATGATATTAAAAAAATATAACTATACAGATTTGTATTTACAGATATTTACACAAAATCATTCCTAAAAGTCTTGTTTAAACATGGAGTCATTAAGTATTTTATTGCGTTTTCTACACCTACTTGCATTATCCATAGTTCATAATTACTGCGATCCAAACTACCAACTACTACTACTATTAACCAATCTTGGCTTTGTATATACATATGACTACATATAAATTGAATTATAAAATTGTTACTATTAATATATTTACAAATGTATTGTCACGTTGATGACCTATAATAAATAAATGAATAAATAATCCTTTTTTAATCATTTTAATGGTCCTGTTACATCTAAATAGTAACCTGTAAATACTTAGGAAATATAATAATCCTACGAGATGTATTAAGAGTTACGCAAACCATGCTAAAAAGAATCTAATAAGCAAGTTGTATTAAAGATAGAATTATATTTTTGTATAAATAAACGAAATTCGATTCTACAGCATACATTTTAAGGCACTTTTTAATACCATGACAAATTAAGCCTTAGGTACTATATAAATTTACAACAATAAAACAAACGTTATTGGTATAAAATGCACAGTTGTAACAGTTACATTTTCAAAAATATTCACAATTAAAACTTTACGCCATTATTGGAAATCACGGTAGTTGTATGGAAATGAGATCAAGACTCTTGAAAATGACACTTCATGACTGGTAATGATTTCATATTACACCAGGTGACGATGAAGATGTTATGGATGAAATAAGTTACGTTTTGTGAAATATGGAAAGTGAAAACTCGGAGTCTATAAGTATGTTGAAACTTCTTTAATCATGTATATCCTTTATTAATTTACTACACAGAATATATTTATTAGGATAAACTTATCATAGGAAGAAAGAAATAGATGAATTTTCTCAGTTTTGTTATAATAATAGCATCGATTTGTTGATTTCACTATTTTCAGTGTACATTCTCAGTATCGATTGCTTTCTTCATAAAGATTACTTTAAAATATTCCAAAAATCATTATTACAATATAAAATTAACAAGGATCATTTTTTTATTTAACAAAACTTTAAAAAATATACTTCTTAAACAGTTTTGTGGGACTATATGGAAGATAAATTATATAATGAGCCTTTTTCTTACAAAAATATTATTATAGTTGGTGACTTTGACGAATTATAACTTAGACCAAGTTACGGAAATTTATACTAATCTAATATAAACCCCTTTATTTCACAAAATAACTATATTTTGGTGTATTACTAATAACATTACTATCATGGGATGGGGTGTTATATTTTTGAGAATACAATGCGATTTAGGAGTACTAGCAAGAGGTGTGCCCTATTGGTCATTTAAGACTCCGAAGTTCGATTCAGGGTCTCCTTCTCCAGTTGAATTTTGTTTTAAAGATCCTAAGTATTTATTGTGTATACAGATACAATCACAGTTGAAACAGCCAGCATTTCTAAATAGAAGGTTTGATGAACATTGTTGCCACAAAACTTGTACATGTAGCGTGTCTTTGAACGGTCTCAAGTTTTCAAAAGCTTCTTTGGCTAATACTGCATCTTCATCAACTGTCATAATTATAATATTCTTCATATTCTGCTACACGAAGTCTAAAAATTGAGTACTAGCTCACATCTTTACCAAATATCGCATACCTATCTGCAGTCCTTTTTAAGACTGCTGCGACCCCACCTCAGGCGCTTTTGCCATGTCCAGCTTCACTATATTTCCAAGTTATTGCTTTTATCTGTGGAAAGTCCTTATCAAGTATCGACATGATGTAGAAGATATATTTATTGCGAAAATGTGAGCTTGGCGAATCTGATTGGAAATGAATGGTGTCTATAAAAATATTTTTTTCTATAGCAAGTCTTATCATCGGCAATAGGTGCGCCCATATGGCTGAAGTGTCACATCTCAAGCACTGGCTAATTGTACATGCACAGGTAGTGCCGATAGTACTGTAATGAAAATCAACGGTACAAATCACACCAGTATGTAAACAGATATCTTTGCGACTTGATCCAAAATGAAAACCCTGAATTTCTTTTCCGTATTTGAGAGAAAACATTTCAGAAAAGTCAACATGTATGCCTCATTTAAGAATAAATTGACTTTCTTATTTTACGTGGTATGGTATTGTACATTTGTTATATGAATACTTAAAAACTTAGGTGACTGATCATTTAAAAGTTATATAATTTCCAATGCTGTCACTTAAGTCGCATTCTTTGTCATCAGAACTTTGGTTTTAATACCTTTCTTCGTTTTAACCGTTTCTTTACATACGAGCCCGTAGATAAAGGCTAAGCTAAAGGCTAAATTTAAGCTTTGATTATTGGAATATTATTTATAAGATAAAACTCTGTTCTTGCATGATTCACATTCCCTTTTTTAAACTCTTATCATTGTATTGACAACAGCACAAAGACTCTAATAGACGCTTATAATTAATTGGTCTCCTTTATTATATCAACATTCTGTAAACATTGAATAGCTAAATCGATACTACTTTGAATAATGCAAGCACAAGTCCCTTTTTGATTTTTTTAGGAAAAATTATCCCAAATGGACGATGTCTATAGAAGAAAACATAACTGACAGGAATATTACACTCCAAAATGAATTTCTTGTGCAATTCTTTTAAGGGTAAAATCAACTGTTGTTTCTGCTGTTGAACATCATTTTGTGGAATATATTGCATTTTACCAGGAACAATTACGCTATTAGAATGTTGTTCATAAAATTTTAATGAGACTTATTAACTTTTGACTTGTTTGAATTTTTTTTACTTTTCTTTTTACGCGTTTTTATTATTTTCGAAGTAGTTTGAAATTTAACCGGCTTCAATTGTCGTAATTTCTTTTTTATTTTCCGTTTTTAAATCTTACATGATATTAATTATGTCTTAAGTTTTTTATGTTCAACGTATCTTATGTTCTTATAGCTTGGACTTTCAAACAAATTTAAAGGATCTTGTTCTATAGTTATACTTCTTTGTGTTGTTTCTTTGCGTAACATATCCTCTTGATTATAATATTCAATTATAACTGCTTAAGGTACTACAATTTGGTTTTTCTTTTCTTTTTTTCGCTCGCGGTATCTCTTTGATGCTTCACGCCACTTCTTTCTTTGCTGTCTTTGATTTCTTGGCGATTTTTCATCAACTGGGGTCACTTGTCCTTTTTCTTTCTTCTTTAAGTACCGAACTCGTTCTTTTTCTCTCATTATTTCATACAATTCTGGATCACTTTTAAGCTCCGCATACTTTCTGCGTTTGTATGCGGATAATTTATCGGCTTCTATTCTCTGGCTCATGATTGTTACACCTAGGATGAATATTTTGTTTATGTAGTTATAAATTAATAGTAGGCTAATATTTTATCTACCAGATCAATAAATGATTAGTGACTTCAATAATGGAATAAAACTAAATGGAATTTATATAATGACATTTAAATATCAGACATTCTTATAAATCTGTATATCATCTCTTTCTATAGCATTTTTTTGGAAATGACATTACTGGAAATGATAATTTTTGCTTTACTCGGTCGCATGTTCAAGAATATTGTATAAGTAAAATAATAATAATGTTCAAGATAACGGGTACAATACGAAATTTATTTGTAAAAGATAAGAAAAAAATGCACAGTGTGGCACTTACCCTTTTATTAAACTGTATGGAAAATATGTTAAAGCGAAACAAACGTCAAGCAGTTATGAAAAAAAATAATTGTGACGTGCTAATCTGTTATACGAGCACTCGCTTGGGAAGTTGCCAGTAAACTGAGAAAGGCTCGGGCAAGGCGCAATCTGTAGTTTTCATTTCGCAACTTGAGAAAATTTACCTCATGATGTGCTCTCACGGAAATACGAAAATTTCGTATTACCTTTTTATTGTTTTATTACAAGTTTAATATGATATTCCAAATTAAAGAGTATAGGTATCAGTGTATCTTTATTAGTTAGCATATGAAAATATGTAGTAACATAAAGGTGTTATAAAATATTTTGATGTTTATCATGAAACGTATGACTGGTCATGGAGAGGGAAATGACGTTAGTTGCCTGTTTTGTAAAATTTCTAACAATATAGGTATAACGTTTCCTCAAATGAAATATAGACCACCTTCATAAATAATTTAAATACTTTAATTTGTCCTTGTTTTAAGTTAGGTTTATTGGCAAATAACAGCGGAATTTACAAAATCATTATTTTTGTGCGTTTACTTAATTTAGCCTTTTACTATGTTAGACGTCAACCTTTGTATTTCGGACATTTTCACAGTTCACAGCCACAAAGTACATTTAAATCCAGAAAACATAATTTATGGACCATACAAATAATTGTCCGGTGTGAGATTCGCAGACACTGTTGTAACGCGGGCGGTGGCAGCGGCAACGACACATCCCAAACCATTGCACCAAATGTACAAAATATAACTCAATTAAACTGTAGTCCGGTGAAGCTGTTAAGACCTCGGTAGGCCAATAGCGTAGTCAGTTCGAAAAAAAAAAACTCAATTAAATTTTAACATAACTTCCATCACTTCGTACATGATACGTTGGAGGCGGATGGCTGTGTGCATGAACAGCAAGGGCCGGTTCCTCAACAGACGACACGACGAGGTACGCCTTACACCGGCTCGTGCAACGCCAACGCTTCTTGATCTTCTTCCCTTTGCCATCGCAGTAATAAGTATAACCTCGATACATTAGTCTCTTCTTACCGTTCTCAAACGTCATCTCTGTGATCTCGTCGAGATTAGTGATGACTGTAACTAAATATTAAACTTATTACATCAGAATGTTGCCATGCAGACTAACGAAAATTATCGCAATTACTCTAATAAATACAAATGGTATAAGGAATATTTTAAGAATGTTCGATTTTCAAAAATAAATAGATAAACAATAACATTGATTTTACACTAGCTGCTTGCTCCGGCTTTGCACTGGTTTACTAGCAAAGAAAATGAGATCCAATCTTCCGTTAAAATACGACCATCTAATGAAAGAAAATGGCGACTGAGCAACTGACCGATTGTTTAAACATTTTACTTTCATACAAGCCTTATCCTGACACTACAAACAACAAAAAAAAATATTATAATTATTAGCCAAATAGCAGCAGCTCCCAAGTGATGCGCTTACATATTCGGCAGTTTATTTTTAATTAAATACATTCTCTGTTCTTCTAATTTGGTTGTTATTGTGGGAGAATCTATTTTAAGGTTTGATAGATTGAATCAACCTTTTCTACATTCGTCAAAATAAAAACGTTCCTACAAACGTTTTAAAACTGAATAGTGTCTCCTATAATCGTTTCATGGAAGAAAGATCTATTTTATTTTATAGTTATTCATTTATTCCATATATTCTTTCACAGAATGTAATTCCTTTCTTTAAAATACTATTAAATATCGAAAACCTTTTCTTATATTTGGTTTTTAATATATTTGAAGTTCACTATTTATGTATACACGCTTAGTCGTCAGCAAACGGACAAAGTGTTGCGCGAACTTAAACTTAACTAAAATGATACAACAATATTATTTTAATACAATTTTATTACAAAGAGAGAAACAATTACATTCATAATTTAATTGTTAATGCTTATAATTAGTGAAACGATTAAAG
>AP028429.1:3903188-3926188 GCA_036509395.1 Antheraea yamamai | reverse complement strand
TCCTTAATTTGTTCTCCATTTCTTGTGTTGTGGCCTTGCGAGTCATCATGGTTTTATTCACTGCAGTAACTCCACAAACACCTACAATGTAAGCACAAATACTAAGGTATGGGAGTAAACAAAATGGTAAGTAGCAAGACTGAAGTTAAAAAGAAAAAATAATGTTATATGTATCAAAATTGTGTTACAACTAAAGATAGAGGATAATAAAATAAAATAGAATAGACCCAGGATTAATCTAAATATGATGTATAAAACAGTTCTGTATATGTGTAGAATGTCTTAAACAGAAGGATGTATGACTGTATGTAGGCAAATTGATTTAGTCTTCAAATTTGCTTCCACAAATTGTCAAGCAAATCGAGACAAGTACGATGCCTATGGTGTAACTGACGTTGCTCACAATGTGAGCTTTGTAGAGTGTGTGTAGTGTGGAGTCTCAAACTGGATATATAAATGCATATATAAAATTTTATGGAAATACTCCCCCGGATTTTTGAATATGGAGCCGCCGTGAAGCCGTTGACTATGGCCGAGTATATCACTTAAGTCTCCGTATCTTGTGTAAATATTATAAATTCACTACATTTATTACATTAAGATGTATATATTTAGTATCCGAACACAGACTTTTACAACGTAAAAAGTATTTAATTAAATAAAATTATAGTTTTAAGATCCAACCTACAATTAATACAATTAATTAATTAGACACTAAAACTCGCTTAACATGGTACTTGAACCCACTATCCGGCAAATCAGTAATGTGCTTTGGGACTTTATAATAAAGCCTAACACTATTACCTAAAAAGCTGTTTTTGGTCATATTTCACTTGATACCCAGCCAGGCTCCACATGGATGTACTTACAAAGAAAATGATAGCAAATCTTCCTTTTACAGTACAACCATGTATTTTTTTAAAAGTTCTATTATTATTAGCCATTATCAAGTAGGTAATAATTATAACTGTATTGTGACAATTTCAATGTCCTAACAAGATAGTGGCCCTCTCTTTAGAACTTACAATGGAGTTTTTGTGGCACCCCAGAACTCATGCTCAGTGGTATAATTTCCCATCCACTTGTGCACAACAAACGAACTTATGAGATCTCTTCCATTTTAAACATTTGTATCAAATTAACGTAAAATAAAAAAAAAACTTATAAGAACTCGTTTATGCATCTATCCGAACCCTAATTATGAAAATGAACAAATATTTTGGATTTAATATTAGTCACTAATTATTTTAAATTTATATACATATACAATAATTAAAATACATACAAGTAAGTAAGGGGGTCGCGAAATATTTCTTCAAAATAAGGGGCCATATTATGAAAAAGGTTGAATAACACTGTATTAGAAGATCGCATTACTGTTTTCTATCCTACTCACTCCTTCACTTTTTATTTGCAGATGTTTGAACCCAAATTATTCATTTTTCCGTACGATTGTTCAGACGTTTTCTTTCATACAGTCCTTATTCCGACAATTCAACAATTACAAACAGAACAAACAATAATTTAGTCCGGTGAAGCTGTTAAGACCTTGCTAGGTCAATAGCGTAGTCAGAACGAAAAAAAAAACAATAATTAACGAAATAGGTGCAGTCATTCTAAAGTGATGCGCGTACATACATTTGGCAATACATTTATATTTATGTAGTAGATTAGAGTGTAGTCGTTGGCTCCACGGCTAGTAGCTACCGTCATCTCTAAACTTTTTGAATGCTCTGAATATACTTGTGCATAATAGAAAGGTAAGTATAAATATGAATTATATTACGTGTTATACATAGTTATGTCAGTACTATCGACATATTTCTCTTTTGTTTTTCATAATAGGATTGTTTTTGGTTTGTAGGTACAGGCCTCACCAAACTTTTTAACTGTTCTGAATATAGTTGCGCATAACACAAATTGAAGTATAAAGACACATTATATTATATGTATAAATAACATCGAGACAATTTAAGGATAAATAAATGCCTATTTTACACTCCTGTTATTATATTTTAACTTCGTTTTATATAACTCTAGACTATGTTACGCGCAAGCCCAAACATATGGCTATGTTCAGAGCGGTGAAAAAGTTTGACAAGGACTGTAATATCATCATTAATAGTATAAAACAAAGTGCTCTACCGCGTCTGTATGTTCGCGATAAACTCAAAAACCACCGAACGGATTTTCATGCGGTTTTCACCTGTGGATAAAGTGATTGATGGGGAACGTTTTAGTATATAATTTGTCAAAGATTTTTTCATAATCAGGGCGGTACAACGTCTGCCGGGCCCGCTAGTTAACTACTATAAATAAGTAAAATGATGAATATGAATAATAAAGAAAGGTAATTTCTTCCAGCAGTCCTGCAATTAAAGAGGAATCTATCAACCCCTCATATCTTAAAATCCATCGAGCTATTCAGGTGTAGCCAAACAATTAGTAGACACGTACACAAAAAACATTGCCCTTCTGAGCGTTCAGCTAAAAACACTTTTATATTTTCAAAACAGGGCGATCCATAAAACACTGCTTGGTCATCGTGTTTTGATGAATCATCCGCTCTGTTTTTGGTATACATGCTAACTCCACTACGATTACGATACGATATGAATATAAAAGAACAGATTGAGTTTTAATTAATCTTAAGTCGATTGGCTCTACAATATATACATCGATAGAAAAGTGACATTTTACAGTAAATTTATATAGTATTTCCCTTTGGTTATAAAGGTATGTAACTTTAATTCTTGATAACAATACCGCTGGTTAGTTGAAAAAAAATGTCTCGTGGCATTAAGTTCGCTGGTATACAAACTAAAATTGCAATAAAGTATTCATACATTTGTCACTACATACTATAAAACAAAGTCCTCTGCCACATCTATCTGTATATTAACAAAAAATGAAAAACTACTGAACGAATTTTTATGAGGTTTTCACCAGTAAATATAGTGATTCATGAGGGAGGTTTAAGTATATAATTTGTCAAGGTTTTTTTTATATTATCAGAGCGGGACAACGTCCGCCGGGCCCGCTAGTTCACGTATATAATTCAATTTATTTCCATAGTAATTTGTAATATAGTCAACTTTCATTACCTACCAATAAAATATCACCATTTAAAACATATTAGTCATCAAGCAAACAATTAATTAGAGATAAATTCAATATTGTTTACATGATATCTACGATACAAAATAATAAATCTAGGTTCACTAGCTTAATTACCCAAATGGTATGAAAGTGGGTAGACAAAAAAAACATTGCATCGGCCGGGAATCGAACCCGGGCCGCCCGCGTGGCAGGCGAGCATTCTACCACTGAACCACCGATGCTTGTGTAAATCCGTATAAATGTGGCGAATTTGTATTTAGAACAAATTATTTCTTATTCATTTAGTCATAGTGTAAAATGAACAACGATTCAGTGGTATAACTACAATTAAAAATCAAAAATATAATTGAAATTTTATCCCGGAACGAACTCCAACCCGTGAATTCTTATTATGAATGGATTCTAGAGCATTTGCCATAACGAAGGCTCACATGTAGTTGCTTTTCGTAACAATGTCGATGGCTTTAAATTTTTGTTAATTTTATGATTGAATCCAGATACATTACCAATCCAGAGAGTATCTGTTATCCGAGATTTGGGCGTGATGATGGATTCTAAACTGCTCTTTACGAATCATTATGATTACATACGCCAGAAAGCTTTAAAGATGTTTGGTTTCATTTGCAGAGTCGCGAAACCTTTTGTAAACTTAAGATCTTTCAAAATATTGTATTTTGCTTATATACGAAGTCATCTCGACTACGCTTCACCGATATGGTCGCCAGAGTATATAACACATAAGTCAGAACTGGAAAAAATTCAAATCAAGTATCTACGGTATACAAATTTTAAACTGAATAAAGAGCATGATATATACTCGAACAGTTTGGATTATTATAATTTATCATCATTATCGGATCGACGAATTATTTTCGATATGAAATTCTTATATGATATTTTAAACAAGTATACGGATTGCCCCGAACTTTTAAATAAAATTCCGTTTAAAATATCTATGAAAACAATACGAAACCCGCGGTTGTTTGCACCACAGCCGGTTAAACATAACTACGCAAAGAACTCTGTTTTACAGAGATGTTTTAATGAGTATGACACGAAGTTCCATCATATTGATTTATTCCAGCATAAAAGGAACATTTTTATCCAGAAACTGAATTCCAAAACAAAATGACATTGGTAAAATAAGGTATCAAACAGGAACATATCAGACACACGTACACACCAATTTTACAGATACACAAGAACACATAACATTACAGTCACAATCATACCTAGAAGGCATTAACTTGAATATACAATACCATTATAATTGAATATAGTTACTGAATAAAATGTAATAATTATTACTTTGTAATTGGCACAACATGTTTGCAAATATTAAAATTAATTATGTGTAAAATGTGCTGTAAAGTAATATATATAACAAATAAATAAATAAATAAATAGAAAACACTTTTTCTTAAGTAAAAACTTTGCGCGTGGAACGCTATTTGGCAGGAGAAAAACTTATGGTTTTGCGTCAGCTATATGTTAGTAAAGCGTGATTGATACGCTCGTCATGTATTTCGCTTGCTTCAGACTAGCGACGCGTAGTATAGCGACCTATGTAATATTGATATTTTGTATTGAGCTTGTGCAGCTCATCATATCTTTTATTAATTGATATTCAAGCTATTAAGCTGGCTTAGCTGAAGCTATTACTAGTTTCAGCATGAATGGGTTGGCTCGCCCGGGGTAGTACCACCCTCTCGCAGAAAACCGACGTGAAGTAACAGTGCTTGCATTGTTGTGTTTCGTTTGGTCAGTGAGAGCGCCGGATAACCCATCTCCCCTCCCCCTCCGCAAAACACAGGGTGGCAACGCACTTGCGACTCTTCCGGTGTTGCAAGTGTCCTTGGACGGTGGTGATCATTTAACATCAGATGACCACTTTTTCGTTTGCCTCCTATTATATAAAAAAAATACAGAACAAAAATGTATATAATTATTGCTCGGAGTATCAATAGATGTGAAAACCGGACTAATATTAATAATTTCAATATACAAATAATATATTTTAATTAAAACAGACTACAATTAATTTAAAAATTCAAAAGAGAATATCAATTACTTCATTGTTTTGCATTTTCACTTCTGTCAAAAAAATAAACACCCTTACCATATAGAATATTCTAAATTTGTTAATAAAACATGCATTATAAAATGTAATATAGGTATTTTTAGAATACATAGTCTGTTTCATAAAGATTTTATGTATGTCACCGAAACTAGGAGAGTGTTAGAGAGGCTGTAAAATTGTTATAAATCAACAGATAATTTACTATATGACGAACCACATATTCACAATTTACAATTTTTATTGAATTTTAAAAGAATAACCAGACTTTGTAATTTCATACTCAACAATTTATTACAAATTGTATTTTATTCATTAAAATTTGTCTATGCGTTACTGTTATTTCAATGTTATAGACGGCCATTTTTGTCTACTTTTGAGTTAATAAATAAATGTATGTACATTACAAAACGTTTCAATTAGTTAGTGTAAATACTTCAGAACATAAGAATAAGAAGTTATGAATATTATTGTACATAGCTATTTACACATCTGCTAGTTCATTAAACTATGGTATTGAAACGTGACTTTTACTCGTTACGTTGTTTTATTGCACAGATGGTTCTAACGGAGTAGTTTAGAAAGTTGCGTCTGTATATTTCCTTTTAAATATTTATTCAATATCTACTAATCATTACATAGTTTAAAACAAAGTCCCCTACCGCGTCTGTCTGTCTGTCTGTTCGCGATAAACTCAAAAACTACTGAACGGATTTTCATGCTGTCTTCACCAGTAGATAAAGTGATTCATGAGGAAGGTTTTGGTATATAATTTTTCAAGGATTTTTTTATAATCAGTGCGGAACAACGTCTGCTGGGCCCGCTAGTATATAATAATTAAACGAATATTACTAAAAAAACAGGTGTGTCTTAACGACGCGTGATAAATGTGCAACTTTTGTATTTCTGGAAAACATTTGAATTAAGAAATAGAACAAAAAGCGACACTCACTCTGACACAGTATTTACCACCCTTACTTTTCGTTATATAAAAAGTTTGCCGATCAGAATTTCAGGGCCCTCCTATAGAAAGTTTTACTCCAAATAGTCGCTTTTCGCGTCTGTCTGTGTTCTGTCTGTGTTCCCTTACATATTTTGAACTACGTAATAGATTTACATCCAGTGTTTACTATCATTTAGATTTCATTGTCAGAAGGTTTATGTATATAATACATGTATATAATATTCATATATGGAAGAGAAAATTCTAATGAAATCGTGAGACGATTTTCGACATTTACATCCTGGAAATGACGCCTCTCTCTGTGCATCCACCAAAAACAAATGTAACTATATATAAAAATATGTTATCATTACATAGTATAAACCAAAGTCCCCCACCGCGTCTGTCTGTCTGTCTGTTCGCGATAAACTCAAAAACTACTGAACGGATTTTCATGCGGTTTTCACCAGTGGATACAGTGATTCATGGGGAAGGTTTTAGTGTATAAGTGTTTCAAGGTTTTTTTTATAGTCAGGGCGGGACAGCGTGTGCCGGGCCCGCTAGTGTATAATAAAAAGATAAACCAGATTGAATTACTTGCCGGTTATTCACGGTGACTGGGTTGTTTTCCGAGCCGGTGGTAGTTTGACGTTCGTAAGTGCCTTCTCAGGGTTTAAATTTAATAAAGAATTTTTGATTTTGGTTTTCTAATACTACCCAAAAAAAATATGAAAAGACAGAGTTTTACAACATGCTGATACATCCCACAGCTTTGTTACTTGCTAACTGCTAAAACCAATATGATTTAAAGTTCATATTAAGCCATCGTTTCTACATGTGTTAGGGACATACGCTAAGAAACTTTCAACCTTTATAAAATAACGAAAGTCTGGTCGCCACGGGCTCTTACTCTATAAAGTACCGTGAATCGAAAAAATAAAATAAAAATGCATCGGCCGGGAATCGAACCCGGGCCGCCCGCGTGGCAGGCGAGCATTCTACCACTGAACCACCGATGCTTGTCAGCTTTTCATATAAATTCTAAAACATTTGTATCGGATATACAAATGTCTTGTATGTACTTCTTACGTAATATATGTTTTTCTTAAAAGGTCACGTACCAACAAAACAATCACTTACTATTTTCAAATAAAAACAGATGTTCATTGTTCATATCCCATTCAATTAAAGGTGTATGAGCATCGGTGGTTCAGTGGTAGAATGCTCGCCTGCCACGCGGGCGGCCCGGGTTCGATTCCCGGCCGATGCAATTTCTCTTTTTATTTTTTCGTTTAGTGAAGCGATCACGGCTCAGTAGTTACGTGTACGTACTCCGTCGATGTATGTAGGTTCGAATCTTCGTGAATGAGCCGAAACTATCGGCAAAGGAAAACATTGTGATAGTGGTAGAACCTTTACTAGACTCGCCTAGCTAACTATCACCCTCAGGTTGAAAATCTGTCGCCAAACATCTGTTGATGTGTTCCGGCAGCTGCACTTGAGAGCCAGTCCCCTCTAGGTTTAGTGTGTTAATCATCTTAGAACATCTTCATATAAGCTCAGATGAGATTGTGTTCAAACGCTACAACTTATAAAGTAAGCTAGGAATAGGACTCGACGGACGCTGTCCCAACTTGATAATAGAAAAAAAACATTGACAAAATATGTAACCTAACCTAAACCTTCCTCATGATTTTACTGGTGAAACCCGCATAATAATCCGTTAAATAGTTTTCGAGTTTATCGTGAACAGACAGACAGACGTGGCAGAGTTTGTTTTGTAATATGTAGTGATAAAAAAGCCACCTTGCATTTCCAACACAAAGTCGCTAAACATATTACTTAAAGTTCATAACAATTTTATCACACTCCACGTTTTCTTGTAGCAGCTATTTTAGGTTATATTTACAATGTTATTTCGGACTATCCATAACCTTTGTCTATGCTAAGGCCATTTTGGAAGGTCTTGGAACTATTATTTAGTGCTAGAGCTTGTCACTTTTTCAACATGTCCCCCATATGAGATAGTATTTCTTAACTTTACCCTCCATAACTAGAAGATAGAGGAATTTTCAAGTATTATCTTGAATGCAAATGATTTCAGATTTTCTTAAAAGTCAAACAGTCATAATATAATTGACCAGTACCTCTTTTAAATACATATATGAGTTACTTACGCAAGCTCCTAATTTTGCTTAAGTAGGTGTAGATTTAACTCAAAAATATGTCTTTGCTTATCTTACACAATAATTTTTAAGTAGCATGACAAAGTGCACTGCGCCCAATGGCAAGGATAGTGCATTGTAAAGGCAGTAGCTACAACCGTGATAGTTAAGTTTTGGGATCGTCATAGAGGGTTTTTAAAAAGGCAAGAGTGAGTCGATACAAGTTTTAAAAAAAACTTACTTAAAACTAATACACAATTTTAAAAATAAGTTAGTAACATGCGTTCCTCCACCAGCTCATGCCAAAACAAGGCCTACGATGTCAGCATCACGCCCAGTGAATACGTTGATCAATATGTTGTTATAAGGTTCAGGGTAGGTGCTGATTACCTAAATAGATACCTATAGATAAACAATGTCATGTCATTAATCAGCGACCGTGGAAACCAAAAAAAATAAGGAATCAGGTAGTCAAACTTTGTCGAATTATTTGTCTCCTTTTCGGAGTTTCCACTCATCCTTTATATCTATAAAAAGTGTTCCGCATTGCATCCGATGAAAGTTATAATACTCAAGGATATTGGAGCGAATATGACAAAGAGCAAAAAGAAAGATCTTCAAATGGACTGTGACTACTTTAGACGTAAGTGCATTCATGTGATAGCGAGTCTATTTAATTTTTGTGTGTGTGAGTACAAAATAAACTTCGTCTGACGCAAACGACGTTTAATTTACAACTCGCGTCGTAACAATACAATCAATTTGTAGTTGTAACGCAACCCGTAAGCATGTAGACAGCTGAACATACATTGCATGGTCTTAAAAGGCGACAAAGTAAGAAGTGTTACTATGACGCTTTTATGTATGGTTGCTACCCATTTGGTTACTGATCCATATCACCTCTCTTGGTTACAGAATTAACACCTGTTGATCCCAGAACGCAAAACGCGTGTGTACTTCGATAACCTTTTTTACGTGGAGAAGAATCCTGCATGGCACACCCAGCGGCCCGCGGGGCCCTGAGTAGTGTCGAGCGCCCACTACGTAAACGTGGTGGTACGGTGCCCGAAGACGACTCTTACCGACAAAAAAACTCCACGACGAACCGTGCGCCGCACTCTGAGGGCGTCATGGGGTTGCATGAGCTAGCCCCGCAATGCCTCCAGCGGCAGGCGTTTGACCCACGTCACACCCGACTGAGGCAGCTCAGTTCTCCGACTGCCTAAAAGTCTGACGAAACCGTGCAATGGAAGGTCAGGTCCCACGCCCCTTCCCCCTTTGGTTCAACCAGCAGCGGAAAGGAAGATCCTTTCGCCACCTCCCCGCTGTTGATTTTTTAACGAGGTTGACGCCTCATCACAACATGTCTCTCAGAAGGCCCCTTCGTCCTAGACTAACCTACTCCTAATATCTCTCCCCCCCTACTGGCCCTAACACAACCCTCCTAGCCTACCTACCTACTCAACCCTACGCCCCTAACCCCTAGTCTTGCCTACGCACTCAGTAAGTAGACGAGCTAGAGATTACCTACCTTGCTCCCCCCCAGCAATCCCAAACTCTGTCCCTAGACTTACCTACCTACTTCATCCTAAGTCCACCTAACTCCTAGTCTTGCCTATTTACGAGGCAAGCTAGGGGGTTCCTATGCGGCTCCCCCGACCGTACTTAGCTTCGATAACCTGTATTTCAGTTAGTGTATGATGGACAATTGCAACGTTCTGCAACCCGGTAACAAATTTAGTAACACTATTGCATGTGAAACCTGTAATAAACTCTTTATACGTATATATATATAATTCTTCTGTACGTTTGTATCTGACTGTATATGAACTCCTCCTAAACGACTAGACAGATGTTGAGAAAAATTTTTGTTTGTGTTCAGATAGATATAAGAATGGTTTAGATTCATAAATGGCCCCGGTAGGTGGCGCTGCGGTTGACTTAATATTTTCACTGTGTATGTATTGTTCAAAATTTAATCTGTTAAAAATCCTCTTTTCATGAAGAAATACTGTTACCATAACAACCTACTTGTTGAATTCATATTTTAAAACTTCGACATTGTTCTTTGCGACTGAATCTTAGTTTGTGACACTTCACAGTGAAGTGGGTTTTATGTTTTATTCATAATCTTCGGTTATTTAACTCTATGTTTTGTAATATTTATGGCATTTTACGTAATATAATTCGGTTATTGCCCACAAGTGAATGCATGGGAAATAATTCTGCGGAGTTTGAATACTTAGATGCCACAAAAACAACTTGGAAAATTCTAACAAGGCAGCCACCATTTTGTTAAAACATTGAAATGATTACAAAACGCTTGTGATATACGTGACGTTACATTGACAATGGTAATAATAATTGATTGCCAAAAATGAATTTAAAAAAAAGAACATTATTATATTTTTTCTCTTCAAATGTAAAAGACTCTTGCTATATTACTAGTATTAAAGACTTGTTGACTTCATTTCTAGATTTATTAAAGTGTCCTCATAATACCATTAACATCGAGAATTCCTTTATACTCAGTTATACATTCAGTCATCAGTATACTTCAGCTATACTTTCTTTGTTATTCCCTAGTACAGTTTACATAGTCACGTTACTCAACTGGAATAAATAAAAAAATTCGAGATTATGGTAATAGTCGAAAGGAGACATCATTTTATTGATTAAAAAAACTGCATCGGCCGGGAATCGAACCCGGGCCGCCCGCGTGGCAGGCGAGCATTCTACCACTGAACCACCGATGCTTGTTAGGTTTCTATATAAACTCAAACACATTTGTATATTTGTCCTATTTATATGCAGTTTTTATGTAATGCATGTTTTTCTTAAAACTCACGTACCAATAAAATAATCACTTGCTGTTTGCAAATAAAAACAAATGTTCATTATTCATATCTAATTTAAATACACGTATATGAGCATCGGTGGTTCAGTGGTAGAATGCTCGCCTGCCACGCGGGCGGCCCGGGTTCGATTCCCGGCCGATGCAAAATTTTTAAACTTTTAATTCTCAACTACTTTAATGTAAGAAAAATTACGACTACCCATCGTTGCAAGAGCGAACAACAAATTACGATATTTTTCAAGGTCCAGCTGTGTAAGAACCACGGTCACTCTTATTTCTAGCGTAAAACGATAGCCCTGTGAATATAAACCGAAGGATGGTTGCGATACAGCCTATCACACAAGGCGTTTCAAATCACCCTTATGTTGGACATAATATCGGTGTATATTGGTATAATGAATACTTGCTTTAAAAAGGTTTTGAATTAAATGCACCGCAGTCGCTGAATGTTGGCCACCTTTCTCTTTTGTCTCGCTTTGGTTACGTTAGGTTAGACATGCGAAAAAGGATAACGCGAACTTGCCTCTGGCGACCGCGGTGCATTTAATTCGAAACGTTTTTAAAGCAAGTTTTTAACTTTTTTGTAATAACACCGGTTAGGTTTAACGTTCGACCAAAATCTCATTTGATTTTAATTAAAGCTGTGACGTAAGACATTGTACCAACTTGCTCAGACTAGTAAGAACTGACTCTCAGGTGCAGATACCGAAAATGACCTATAAATATAGATACAACCTTCATGAAAAACTTTATAAAACCTACATAAGACCGCTCCTTGAATATGTCTTTCAGATATGGAATCCCTACTCCAGTAAGATATTTTTTATATACAAAGAGATGCCACAAACATACCGTAAACCTTAAAAAAAACTCATACCCAGACATACTGCACGCGCTGCACCTCACTACTCTCATAGAAAGACATCTCCGTCGCCTACTTGCGTGAAATGTATGTAGTAAAAGACACAATAAGTTCTATAAGAGGAAATAAGGCTAGATTATGTGGAACAATTTCACGCACAAAAATTGCACATAATTTCCTCAACAATAAAGTTGTACAATACTGGAACAGATTACTACTACCTGCTGAAATAGTATCTACCAATTAAGTACATTATTTTAAAAATCTACTCGACAACTGATTACAAACATATATATCAACTAGCGGGCCCTGCAGACGTTGTCCCGCCCTGATTATGAAAAAATCCTTGACAAATTATATACTAAAACGTTCCTCACTAATCACTCTATCCACCGGTGAAAACCGCATGAAAATCCGTTCGTTAGTTTTTGAGTTTATCGCGAACAGACAGACAGACAGACGCGGTAGGGGACTCTGTTTTATACTATGTAATGATAAGGGAACATCTATAGTGTAAGTAATCCGAACTCGACCTGTGTGATATAGACATATCGGCAATTATGCTGCTCGTATATTAATAAGTAATAAATAGATTTTAACTCTACCAGCAGTGTTCCTAACGCAAAGGCGAACTAAGTAAATTAGGGAAAAGAGAAAATAAAACGTTGAAATTATTCGATGGTGCAGTTGAAAATGGCAATACGCCAAGCCTAGATATTTGGCTGTCAATCTCAAACTTCCGGCATACATAAGTACCTAGGTGCTTGAAACTAATATTCGTAATTTAGGTGTAGAAATGAACTAAGCCTATATTAGAAAGTACCTCTTCTTCATATAACCAAAATAAGCGTTTGCAAATTAATTCTCATGATTTTAGATGGACCAGTCAAATATTCCAAAAAAATCTTCTTGGTCATTCGATTATGTACTTAAATTGCAAGAAGTGTTATTTTGTGAAATGATTTATGAACTTAACAACATAAAACAAAATTTATAAACAGCAGTTCGCTAGATGAATGTGAAAAAAATCTATCATAAATCTAACAGTTTCTGTGACCATGTTAAAAGGTCGTCATTTTTCAAATCGAGTCACATAAATGAATAGCAAATTGGAAAGTCAGCGCTGATGGATTTGTACAGTCATAAAACAATAAACCGTCGAAACTGTATGCGCTCGGCCCGGAACTTCAAATATCCGCTTCAATCAAATTCACTACGGCTAGGCGGTTCGTTATTAATGATGTAGTTAAACTAGATACGCCTCTTATTGTTCTATATATCACTACATATTATAAAACAAAGACGTCTGCTACGTCTTTTTGTTTATCTAAAAATAAACTCTGTGTTAAACTCAAAAACTACTGAACGGATTTTCATGCGATTTCCACCAGTAGATAAAGTGATTCATGAAGAATATTTAGATATATTATTTTTCAAGTTCTTTTAATATAAGGGTGCGGGCGTGACAATGCCCGCCGGGCCCGCTAGTGTCTTTATTAAAAAAACTAGTTGCTCGGCACCAGGTTTGTACGGGCTTACTATAAAGCTTTTTTAACCTAATATTTTTACTTTTTTGCACGATTTTTCAGACATTTTTTTCATATAAACTGCGTCTTGATAATTACACACAACAAAAAAAGTCGAAGCGGTCATAAGGACTGCCAACAAAAGTGAAAACCCAAAACAATGGAATAACTTTGTACTTTTTTAAATTATTAATTCAATTATAGTCAGCATTATTTAAATTTCATTATTTATAAATTGAAATTATTAACATTAGTATGGTTTTCACTTCACTTCAAAAGTAAAAATCAACTAATAATAGTAATTAATTAATTTAAAAAAATAGTAAAATGGGTGTATCCATTCTAAAGCGATGCGTTTATATACATTCGGCAATTAATTTTAATTTATATAGATGTATAATAATAGACAACTTGAGTTAATCTGCCGTGAAAATTATTGTTAAGACTTTGATTAACAACTAGTGGTACTTTCTCTCATTCTCTTGTGTACTATATTTTATTTACATATAATTTTAACATCATATCTAGTAAATACATATGTCAGAGTTTTTAGTTATTTCGTGTTTGTCTCGCACCGCGTCGACGTGGCCCGCTTATGCCGGAACTCGCCGAGTTCAACATTACACAGCACTGTTGAAACGAAAAAAATATTGTATTAAATCATTTTGTACATATTTGTTTTATAATACGAAACAATTTTATATATTCTTAAGAAAATCAAGTGGGATAGTTGGTATAGAATTTATAAGTGGACAGTTAGAAATGGGAATGACCTTTGACCCTTGAGATGTCACATCCTGCGTTTATTACCTATCTAGCTTAAATTTTCTCGG
This sequence comes from Antheraea yamamai, assembly GCA_036509395.1. NCBI lineage: Eukaryota > Metazoa > Arthropoda > Insecta > Lepidoptera > Saturniidae > Antheraea > Antheraea yamamai. The sequence continues at coordinate 3,911,805 of AP028429.1, read as the reverse complement.
ATCGACATACGTTTTTTATTGCTAACACTAAATGCTGACTAGAAATAAAAACGAAATGGGGCTATTTCACAGGATGTCTTTATCGCCCCTCTGTGTAATCGGATTTTCAGCACCTGTTTTTAAAGTGTAACTTTTTTTCCATCACCTCAAATTTTTTCTTCCATTTATAACATGTCGCATCACCGCCGTCTGCGGGATCGAGGTAAAGTGAAAGATGCTCGGCAGAGCAAACTGAAGGCCAATATGGCGGCACCAATTCAAAATGATTCGATGACTTAAATAAATATTGTGCTCAGTTTTAACGTGCCTCTATTCTCTATTCGTCCTCTATCATGTATGATTATATTTATTACTAGCTGTACCCGCAGCTCCGCACGCGGTTTTTTTATTCGTATTAAAGTATTATAAAATTGTGAGACTATGTACATTTATAGAAATGCTCTTTAAAAGCAAGTGTAAATACGACACGCACGCTGCTTACAGTTACATGTAACGTGTACATTAGATATATAAATACTAACAGCGTGCCAAATGAGGTTTTTCACTAGCAACATATTTCGAACCTTAACCCACAATATAATAACTACCTCAGTGCTCACTTACACTGTATAAGGAACTAATGAAACAATAACTTAAAATATTATTATAAAGATTTACATTTACATTACAATTAATATACATTGACATTATTATAATTAAGATTTTGTGACTATACAAAAAATAACCGCTTATCTGTTCCGCAAGAAATTGTATTATGGAACTCTTTACGTATTACGTAAAAATAAAGTATGAGTTGAAATCTTGCTAAATTTCATGCAGACAAAGTCACGGGTAACAGCTAGTCCAAATAGAATAACCTCAATTACTTTTTATAAGGTTCGCTATCTACCAGTGAAAGTCCCGTGAAAACCGGTCTAACCGTTTTGGTAATAGCATAGCGGGCGAAGCCACGGTTAACAACTAGTATATATTAAAATTGCTTGAATTACTTTTTATAAGGTCAGCTATCTGTCAGTGAAAGTTTCGTGAAGATCGGTCGAACCGTTTTGAAGATATCAGTGCGGGCGAAGCCACGGTTAACAGCTAGTATAAAGTAAAATTGGTTGAATTACTTTTTATAAAGTTAGATATCTGTCAATGAAAGTTTCGTCAAGATCGATCTAACCGTTTTGGAGATAGCATTGCAGACAAAGCCGCGGTTAATAGTCAGTTTAATTTAGAGTAGCCTAAGTAACCCGCTGTAATTTCAGCTATCTGCAAGTGAAATTTCCGTCAAAATCGGTCTAGCCGTTTCGGAGATTAGCTCGAACAAACAGACAGACAGACAGACCGACAAAAATTTGAAAAATAGCATTTTTGTTATAAGTAGCGTGTATACTTTCGTACCCAATTGGTAAAAAAAAAATATTTTGATATTACATACAGACACTTCAGTTTTATTATATGTATAGAATAGATGTATTTCGTACTGTAATACGTAGAATTAAATTATGATTTATAGTTGGATATCTTGTCAACTATTGACTTCCCATTATCATTCCCATTTTTCAATTAAGCTGATATTTAAATCACGATTTTAATACCTAAATCGAATAATTTTCCGAAAATTTTTAGTTAAAAACTTACGATCCGAAAAAAGTTTCAATTGTATCGTAGTTTCATAACACCGTGCAATGCTTTTTTGCTAGTAAATTCTGAAGAAATATCCTCAACAACATACATGATTATATTTTCTTCTAATTAAAATAGTTAGATACTAACGATATAAATTAATAAATAGCAGATTTCTGCTCATGACATTTATTGAAATTTTTTGACGTTGTTTTCATACTTGTCATAACGTATCATGAGTGTTACACTAAAAAGTTTATTCGTTCTTATAAAAAGTATTTTCTCCATCCTACACCCGATACAGTATATGTGTCGTTACATTTCAAAATGAGCTAAATCCAACTGTAATCGTTCATTTACTTTTTTTAAAGATTTCCAGCTTTTATACACTGAGAACGAAGTTCTTTGATGTCCATAAGGTTTTTAGTTTTTTTCTTTACGATCTTCATATTTTATATGTACCAAATTTGAAGATCTTGAGAAATAACGAAAAATATCAGGAACTGCTAAAATTGGATTAAGCTCATTTTGGAATTTAACGACATATATAGAAAATTCAGGCAACTCGAACAAACATTTAAAACTATGTCACCCGGTAAGAACCAAAGTTAGTACTGGATCATATAAACATTACCACAGACTCGTAACGTTATAGTTTTAACGATAATTATTATTGTTACTTCTTAAACGAATTAAGGGGTTAATAGCTTTATTAACTGTACTGTAACTTTAACTGTAAAACCAGACAACTGTAGCATTGTACATGAATCATGTTTACCTTATCATTTTGTTTACAGTGATCACCTGCATTTTAGTTCATACTAGCATTTACCAACGGTTTTACTCGGGTTGATGTATATTTTTGGCCAATCCTAGGGAATAGTATTTTTTCTAGATGAAATGTATATTACTTTATTTTTCTGTATGTTAAATAATCGGTATGCAAACCAACTCACATTCTCATTAGTTATATTAGTTAGGTTACTCGTAGCATAACACACTTGTCTAAATATAGAATCACAAGATAACTGGCGAATATAATAATAAATATATAATATAACCCAGAGGTAGTATGTTCGTGTTGAAGTACATAGGTTCGGAATCCGGAATGAGCTTAAGTGAGATTAATTTTGTCATGAAGTCCTACAATATTGGAAGAACTTTATACGTGCGTACTTTTTAGGACACGTACTTCTAACACGCGCGTACTGCTTGCCGCGTTTCAACTTGAATAGTACAAACACAACGCGGCGTTCTGACACTGCGCTAGTACGCGATGTAATTACGCCTTACCGTGCGTTAAGAACGCGTTCTGTTTCTTAAGTCGAAAATCTTTCTCATCATCTCTCTCAATCATTCTGTAGATTTTTTCTGACAACTGTATTTAAAAATCGTTCCTTCTAGCTTTAGCCCTTTACATATTAATATTAGGTGGGATTGTGGTTAAATGCTAAAATTTATAAATGATTGAAAAAAGAGTTCCACGTTAAATTACTCCAACGGCTCACAAATCATATATCAGTCGATATTAAATTATTTTACCTTCTGATGAGGGCATCAATACATAAGGATGTTACTGGTGATTCAAGGCAATGCCGGTTTTCAACCCGGATTATAATGATGTGCACGTAATAATCTATTTTAAAAGGATATGTACTATCAAATATTTATAATCCTGTATGTGGTAGTCACCTTGTTGATTTCAATCTACTAAGCAACGACTATCCTACCATGTCATTAGAAAAATAATTAATAACAATTTTATTAATCAATTTACCTTTGTTACCTTTACGGTTCATAAAGTTCTTCATTTTTAATGGAATGATATAAGGGATGTTAAAATTTTGAGTTCATACAGAGAGCTCGATGTGCAGGTTGAAATACGGACCGTGTGGCCTAATGGATAAGGCGTCGGACTTCGGATCCGAAGATTGCAGGTTCGAGTCCTGTCACGGTCGGGACCATTTAACTTTTTGTTATTTTAAATTTATAAAGTGTGGCAATAGTAGATAAAAATATTATGTAGTAAATAAATTAAGTAGTCTTCTGGAAAAACGTAGATAACTTAATTTATATGAAAACTAGTAACCGCCCTCAGCTTTCAATACACGTTAGTTACAATATTAAAATCAATAATAATAAAACAGACAGCTATATTAATTAGGAAAACTGCAACTTCTTACCAAGAAACGAATTTTCACAATCGGATCGGAAGTTTCAAAGATTACTTTCAATATACAAACAGACCTTTTTTATAATAATTATACTATAATATATATATATATATATATATATATATATAAGTATAATAATTATAAATAAAATGATAGAGATCTGTCGTTGTCCATCACGCAAAAGTTACTTCATAAATTTCGATCAAATTTCCTTTAATTTACTTCATATGCACTTGCCCTTGTGTAAAGGAAAAAAAAATTGTCACAATATCTTCATTATTACAGTTTTAAGAAGTAAAGGCTAAAATATTATAATTGAAACACTAAGACTAAAGAAATTTGGCACGAAAAATATATTTGTGCTGTAAATTTTTCTTTATGTTTTTTCTTCTGTACCTAAAATATATTGAGAAATCTAAATCTGTACAACTTTGATGTAGGTTATCTTTACAATATGATAAAGTTAATTCATAACCTCTGAATTATAGAAATGACCAATTTCAACAAGAAAATCATCTATTACCAATTTATCAAGTAGAAAGGATTTAAGGAAATCGAAATGGCATTCTATCTTTGTTAGATAGATCATGATTGATGAAACGGGTACTAACATGTTTTCTTTAGTTTTAAATTGATATTGATTTTTTATATCGTATGTAGTACTAGCAATTTTCTCGCAACTTGGCACGTGTTTTCTACGTAGAAATTATTTTCGCCTCTCTATTTTATATTTACATATTTTAAAAAATGACAGACTGGCTGAAATATACGGAATTCATGCTAATTTTCATGTTCCTAGCCCCATAGTTTGGGTTGTGTGTTGGTATGTCAGTCGGTCAGTCCGTTATCATATACATAGTATTCAAACACGACGATTTTTTCTCTTGAAACAAAAGATTAAGTTATTCAATTGTAAGAAAATTGTATAGTGATTTTCCATTGCACCGCGCCTATAATGAAATACTAGCAGTTGTTCGGTGCTCTGCACGCGTTTTTTTAAATTGTATTAAATTAATGATTATTTTTCGAACTTACTACGCTATTGGCCTGGCAAGGCCTTAACAGCTTCACCGAACTACTAAGGCGAGCGCTGAAGGCACTCAGCCGATTTTATTTTGACAACTAGCTCAAGGGTGCACGTCACACCTCAGCTTGGGTTGTTGCCTGACTCATGCAATTCGCGACCTATCTTTTTTTTTTTTTAACGTGGGGAAATCCCTTATGGATACCCACCCTCCCGGGGGAGAGAGTGGGTTATGTCCGACTCGCACGGACTAAAACCCCACGGTGTACCGACAGACCGTATTGTTGGGGCGGCAAGAGATCGTTCTGTGCTAATCACCTTGGATAGACACCACAACGGTCCGTCCGGTGGAAGGTAGCCGCCGGGCTTCTTCCTAATAAGGAAACAGAATGGGTACACTCCAGCTGCCTCTCCTCGTCCGCCGGACCTGTGCGATGAGGAGATGCCCCCCCGGCCCATCGCCTCAGGTTCGGCTACGGTAGCGAGCAGGTGGGCAAATCACCACCTCCTCCCTCCAGTCCTCCGTTGGAGGAGAGGACCGCTCAGAGCGTCATCTTCGCGAACCCTCTCCGCCGCCTCCTTCTGCAAGATGATGTCCTCGCAGAAGGAGGCCATCGCTCTCCATGCCACTTCGCTGTCAAGCATAGCCGAGACCACACTCATACAGAGTGTAACGTACATCAATAGTGTAACGCCCGAACCACTGGTCCGCCAGGTCCTGCCACCACCGCAACGTTGCTTCCTCCCTCCCCACCCATCTTTTCTCGTCTATCTCTCTAGAAGCTGGAGGCTCCCCAATTCTCTTCCTTGCTACCGTGAACTGTTACACGGTGGCAAGAACTACCGCCTCCAGCTTCCAGGGCAGGGAGCCAATGAGCGCAAAGGTCACCGCGGAGCCCACGGTGCGATACCACCTGATCGCCCTCAGTGCCACTATGCCCGGCGAGGGTTGTGGCCATCGTGACCAGGCACTCCACCTCCTGCCAGCTTCCCTCCCGGGCTACGACTAGGATGCCATCCGTAACATGTGACCATGCACTGTAACATGTTGTATAGTGAATGTATAAATATTATTAGTGTGCCGGATGGAATTATTTTTTTCATTATTTATTTCAAAGTGCATATGTCATTCAACTATCTACACGTGAAATTTCCGTCAAAATCGTCCCAACTGTTTCAGACATTACCAAATACAAACAGACAGTCGGAAAAAATGATTTTTTGTTATAAGTAGCGTATACACTTTCATATCATCCAGTCAGTAAAAAGATGTTATATTGATGTTACATAGAGACATTTCAGATGATTTTTATGCAATCATTCGAAAAAAAGCAAACTCCCTGATGGATCGAATATGTGGCAGCTCAAATAATGTCTTGAAGATGTTATCAAGTAGATGTGATAGTTTATTTGTTCACAAATGGACAAATTTGTTAAAAAGTGTGTGCACCTATACAAATTAATAACTTTTGAATATGTGGGTGAAGAAATTTGTAAATAGTACTAAAACATGCTGTATTACCTTTAACATAGGCTAAGTTTTACTACCAAAAACATATGGATGTAATATCTGAATTCAATAAATTATTATTATTATTTCATTTTTATTGTATAGATATATTCACTATTCTGTTGTACTACGGATAAAAAATCTACCTCAGACGACCTACGAATACTCCAAGTAAGACTTTGCTAAATTTCTAAAGTCCATGTAAGATTCATTGTGATAACGCCTCTGCAAAATTCACTGTTATTGAGAAACTACCGCTTTACTTTCTGTTATCTCTGTGTTTCGCGCTCAAAAGCTTGGTTACATACGAGCGTTTCCAAATCTCAGAATTACCTATTATTTTTAATCTCTTTATTTTTCGTTTTGGTGACAATTTCACGTAATGTTAAATGATGGTAACATGGTGAGCTTATTTGGGAATTTTCTCTCAACTGCAATTGTCGGGACACGCAAGTTGATAACAAATTTTCGACTTGTAGGTAATAAATATCTGGGCATATAGATAAATGCACTAGCATCATGCCTATACTCACAGTTTTTTCTTTCATCGAAAACTCAGCTGTATTATAGGATTCGAGTCGTATTGAGCCTAATTTAGACTCTAAATAATTGGTAATCACGCGATTATCTTATTGGTTGGTTATATACTTTTATGCGAAGCTGTGTCGAAACCAACACTCTCATGCAAGCTTTGTTTATAATAAAATAAATTCAGTAGAATACTTAGAGTATAGTGAGTATATTCATCGGAGAATGGTAGCGGTAAAAAAATTGAGGAGCGTTATTAATACGGCTGACTGTGTTGCAAGTTTTGTTGGACGGACATGAACAATGTTGGCACACAATTAAATATTCGTTCCTACTCTGCGATTATTGAAAAAAAAAACTAGAAATGTTGATAATAATCAGATTTCTTTGTAAATCATAATGAATCAATGTAAATTAGGAGACCAAATTAAAATATAAAAAACACTGCATCGGCCGGGATTCAAACCCGGGCCGCCCGCGCGTGGCAGGCGAGCGTTCTGCCACTGAACAGCCAGATGACTGCACATATTTGATTCTCAACAATCAAGTAACATATAAATTCACTTTCACAAAGTCATCGTTTCGTTAAAACATAGCAACGCATTCTTGCAATAAATATTATGTAAAGAATAAATATTATGTAATGTTACAGTTTCATGTGTATACTATTACTTGAACTTTAGACGTTGGTGGTTCAGTGGTAGAATGCTCGCCTGCCACGCGGGCGGCCCGGTTCGATTCCCGGCCGATGCAATACTTTTTAAATTAATGTCTACTTTTGTTTTTGTACCAAAAATATAATTCTAAGACAAAAATTACACAGGTGTATCATGACAAAATTGACATAACCCATAAAGTATAATAATTTTAAGGTCTGAAATTGACCTCTGTTAATCTCAGTTACCCAATCAGAAACATTATTATCTGTGCCTGTTTTGAAGTGTTAGTCATATCATTCTTTAAAAAAAAAATAAGATATCCCGGTTCCTTCGCTATATATAATTTAATACAAAAGCGATAATTTTTGAGAAAAAACACTAGTGGTGAATAAATTAACAAATAATGTAGAATGGTATGTTTTCTGGATTTAAATCGCATTGCCTTTTATAAAATTATATATAGTTTATTACAATTAGTTATCTATACTATAATCTATATCTATCTATATCTATATCTATATAATATAATAAAACTGTAGCAAGGTCAAATCTGTACATTAAATATTTTTTGAAAATTTTGATCGGGGTAGACTTTGTTATCGATATAGAAGCCAAAAATAATTCTTTTTACAATTTTTGTCTGTCTGTCTGTCTGTCCCTGTGAACACGCATCACTCTGAAAGTACTGAACCAATTTGACGAAACTTGGCACAGTGATAACTAATATTACGAGATTACATCTAGGATACTTTTTATTTCATAAAACGCAAGGGATTCTCCAGGATCTGCCTGTTTGTCTGTCCCTTTGAACACGTACCACTCTGAAAGTACTGAACCAATTTTGACGAAATTTGGCACAGTGATAACTAATATTACAAGGTTACATCTAGAATACTTTTTATCTCATAAAACGCAAAGGATTCTCCGGGATAACGGACGAAAGTCAAAAATTTGTAGTTAATGAAATTTTTTGACGGATTTTGGTAAATTTTCATTGTGCTATATATAGCAGACAGATTGGCTAAAAAGATAAGCTATATTTCCCTAAGCTACTTTAAAAAAAATACCAAAAAAGAAGATCGCCGGGATTCGAACCGTCGGCTCCGGCGGA